>JBBPDH010000130.1:3619567-3631498 GCA_037974565.1 Clupeocharax schoutedeni
AGTACAGGTGCGATTAAAGTGCGATTAATCGCGAGTTAACTATGGCAAACATGAGATTAATCGCAATTAAATATTTTTATCTACTGACAGCACTAATCACTACTAATAATAATATCTGCAAAAGAATATGAATTAGGTTTCAAAATCCGTTCCTCGTAAAATAGGGTCAGTTCACCTTCTCATGCAGCAAGTCAGAAAGTTCTGCAAATGAAAGATGAAAGGAAACCATCCTTTTACTACAGCGAGGAGAACGGGGGCGAGAGAGAATGAAGAGGGAGGTCAAGAGAAGTGGAGAAGCCATCGGTCTTCTTCCCCAGGAGCCGGTTTGGACAGGCAGCAGGGATGGGGATTAAAGAGGCCTAGCACCATGGAGGAAAAATGGTGAAGCTGCACCTCTGATTAACAGTTTTGCGCTGCACTATTATAAGCCACTCACACACTGGACAGAGAAATGACCTGTCAGAGAGGTCGCATTAAAAAAACAACATAAAGGATGTGAGAAGGGATTGGTGTGGCGATTCCAAATAGGGATATATAAACTTAAATAAAGCATCTGTACTAAAGGCAAACAAAAAGTATACCTGTTTATATCTTCTTTTTTACTAACTATGCTGAAAAAAGGCACAAAATCAGAAGATTTTTACTCCAAATCAGCAAATGGACATTTCAGTATCTCTACTTTGGCAGATCTGTGCTGTACCTTGAATATAAGCAGAAGTTGTCTTAAAATTAGAGGTGGGCATAGATTAATTATTTTAATCTAGATTAATCTCAGATTTAAAACGAGTGCAATCCGGAAAAGTCACAAACCAGAGAGAGAAAGAGAGAGAGAGAGAGAGAGAGAGAGAGAGACAGACAGAAAGAGAGAGTAAATCTGCGCTAAAATATCAAGGTGAAAGTCATCATAGCTTGCGCAGAATAGACCCAGCTCCCAACCCAACTTTGTGAATAAATTAACGGCAATTTTTTTTTTTCGCGCGATAAGAGTCTCACATTAACGGCCCAGCACTACTTAAAATATTACTTGAGTAAAAAGTACAAAAGTGCTTGTCTGTGAATGTATTAAGCTTAAATACTCAAAAGTACTTTTTCCTTTCTTTGGCCAACCTGTGTTATACTTCATGGGAGGAGTAAGTAAATTTCTGCTCAAGCAAAGATACAAGTATTCTTTAAAAAGCTCTTTAAAAAGAAGTAGTTCAAGTATTTAACACTTATGGTCCCCTATTTAGAGTCTAATTCCACAGACACCTTGGAACTATCACTCACACAATACTAGCAATGCTGGGAAGGTGAAGTCTAGCACATTATTCCACACATGAAGTGCTATCAACGCAACACTCTTGGAGAACACTTAGCACTAATTATAATTGGTCAATTAATGGAGAGCTGTGACGACTCGCATCACACTGAACTATGAAGGGGAGAGGAGGGCCATCCTACCCACCTAGAGGAGCAAAGGCAGTTGGGCACTTTTGGACTTCAGGCCATGGATGACTGTAAAATCACTGGAGATCAAACCTCCCTAAACCTGCACCACTCAGGAATCCAAACTGACAGTTTTTATTTTTTTCATTAACAATGTCTTTTCAGACCTTTGTGATTGCAGGCATGAATACACATCAAAAGTATATTCACAAGCAAATGCTTTAGTACTTTTTCGCTGTGTAGTATTTTAACAAGAGCACATCTGTTGTACAGAAGCCTTTGACTTTTTCCACCTTGTTGCAGTTGTATGATCACAAACAATATGAAGCAAATAAGTGCACTCACACCGTCCTTGAAGGCTAAACATTCTCTGCTCCAAAATATCTTACCCCTTACTGACAATATAATGATTCACCGAATGTATTTTATTCAGAGCCACTGCTGATTTTCCATGCTAGTTAAACAGCAATTAAATGTTAATTATATTTGGCAATTGGTCAATGGCCAAGTTGGTTGTAAAAAGCAGAAGCAGCCATAAAAGTTTACAATCAGTGCAGCACAAATTCAAATATCCTGCAGCGTGACTCATCATCACAGGACTGTTTGTTTAAAAATGTGCTAAATGTCCAATATGAGAAAATTCAGGAAAATATAAACCCTTCCAGAATTTGGTCCCGGCTATTTTGACTTTCCCCGCTGTTTTAACTTTCTGAATCTGATTTTAACACCTCTGTTCAAAACTCAAATGACGCGTCCAGCTTTTTAAATGAGGAGTTGGAACAGAACTGAATAATAAATTGGTATGATAATTACAGTGGAGCGCCAAGCAGTAAAGAGCTAATGGTAAAACACCACTGCAAAGAAAGAGTGTCGAATATACACAGTAGTGTACATTAATTGTGTGTGTTAATTAGCTCTACAGTTGCACCATTAGCTGTTCATCCTGCCCTGCTAATTACCAGATGTCAGGCAATACCACTACTTTGAAGGACGTAGATCATTACTGAATGGTGGAGGTGGGATTTAATGGTCTTTCTGTCATGCCAGGTTGGACAGGTACTCACAGGGTATGGTGCGCAGGTACAGGTTGTCTCTTATCACTTGTTGGAGTTTGTGGTCCAATGAGCCTTTCTGAAACTGCAGGCTGAGGTAGTGGCGCAGATCCGTGTTCAGCACCTTGCCTGGGGAGAAACAATGAACAGCACATGATAAGTCTCCTAGCAGACCTCATATTACATTTCATTACAATGATTTGGCAGATACTTTTATCCAAAGCGAATTGCAATTAAAGGAAACTCTCAAGTTTCAGGTCAGCGTGAGAAACAGAGAATATTTCTAACTGTTAAAATCTATTAGGCATTCAACAGAGCAAGGAACAAAAACAAGACACACAGTAAGATCATCAGCGCTACCCCTGTGTACGATCAGCTCCTACAAACCAAACTTGCCTCCCCATACAGAGGTGGTTACAGCTGTTTAGGCTGAGTGTAGAACTGCTGTAACAAGTTTCTGCCTGCATCCTAACAGATGTTTGAATCACCCAGAGCAACAGTGGAACAGTGTCCCAGCCATCCAGCTGACTGAGCGACAACTTTTGGCTAGGCTCTAGAGAACCCGACCAAACCCCCACAGGAGGAACATATGTCCCACTTCTACCAACAGATTCTTAACTGGCTCATTTCCATGAGCATCCAGGTGCACGAATGAACAATAACAGCTCAAAAAGCTAGAAACAATGCAGGTCTCACTGCACTGTGCTGGGGGTTCAAGTGAAGTTCAAGGAAGCCTGGGATAGGCAGGGGGGTCCCTCAGCGGGAGAGAATAAAAGCCTAAGGTCCGAGAGTCCTCCAGTCTCTGAAAGGGAGGAAGCGGACGTGGAAAGAGCTGCCTTGTGGAGCAGTAAGTCTCCAGATGTTGGTATTTCGAGGCTGACGTCGCTAGCGCAGAAGCTTCCTGTGGGTGGGGAGGATATGCTTTGAAACAGCACCCATCACATCACCACTGCATCAATAAGCATTGTTTCAGGCCCCGCAGCTGCCTCAACTGCCTGCTTGAGCTTCCAAAGCCACTTTTATCCGAGCGCTATTCCCAACGCGGGCCCTATAGCGCTGCTGAATGAAAGGCACTACTTTAAATAAAGATACCACGGCCATACCGTACCCTGGGACTAGGCATCAGGTGACAGGAGAGTGGTTAAGTGTCAGTATTTGAGTGCATCCCAGGCATCAAGTCGGAATCTTTGGATACAGGCCTCAAGAGAGCAACCTCTGCAGTGGTGTTTTTCACTGTTTGTTTTTAGCTTTGAAACCTCAAGGAAAGGAGCAGGCATGCAGAGGGGTAAACGCAGACAGCCTTGTTGTGGTGTCACCCACCTCATTTCAAACGCAACACAATCAAAACATGTCACTCTGGTAAGAACCCGTCTCCTCCCCTGTGGGGGAATAAAAGGACGGCCCACCGCGACTACTGATTAGCCCCGCTCCATTGGCTGGGTGGGATGCATACTAATACCATCTTCCGGCGTCCTCCAGAGGCCCCCAAGTTCTGATTTAACGTTTAAGGTATTAATTACTCTCCCATTAACATTTAACATCTCCACAAAGCCTCTGCTCACACAGATCTGGCATCTCTGAGGAGCTCAGGTCCAATAAAGTGCACTATAACATCTTCCAAACTTCATTTTGGGATTTGGGGACCATCTTAGTTTAGTGTGGAGTGCTTTCAGAGAGTCAGGATATCCCAAATGGGCCTGTCTGTTAATACCAGCACTGTAACATTAGCTACAATTGCCTGTTGGCGTATCATATACCTACATGGCAATCACACTGAATTTAACCCAGACTGCAGACTCCTGGAAAGGGGTCCTAACAAAGTAAAGTGTGGAATAAACATTGAGGAATCTGATCTAAGGAGACCTAAGGAGAAAACTTTGTATAATTCTGTGGCTGTTAATTCTCATTGTTGCTGGTCAACAGTTTTAAACGGGTCATTCCTCTTTCAATGTTTCACGAAATGTTTTGAGACGCTGTGAAATTATTTTTCTCTCACCGTCTACTTCGGTCCACTGCTTCTCCCACAATCCCCTGAGGACCACTGCCGTCTGTCTCATGCACTTAGCAAAAGTGGGACAGTGTGCAGTAAATCCAACAACAGACCCTTATATCAGATATACAGGCGCGTATGAGGTGTCACAAACCTCATAAACTGTTCTAAATACCCCCCCCCCTCTGTTTCCCCCTCCTGCAAATGTTGTCAGGCATTTCCCCAGAGACTGTAAATAAGAAATTGTTCTTAATATGAAGCTTGGTAAAATAAAGATTAAGCAGAGTAAAATACATAAAAAAGAATTTCCCACTTTTTCCAAATAAAGTCTCACTATTGCTAGACTAATACTACAAATTGCCACATGATAGTGACAAAATCTTGAAAATGTACATAAAGCAGGTAGACAGACAATTGAACCAAACTGTAACAGCTTGTCTGCAATCAGTTATCTCTTAAAAGAGCCAAGTCACACAATAAAAGGCTCATGATATTTATTTTTCAACCTTTAGAAAGAACTGTGTTGGTTATGAAGCCATGTGTTGAATCCCTGTCTAATGTGCAGGGACTGGTACCAAAATTGGACAATACCAAAATATTGATATGGTGCTGGTATCAGTACTGATGCAAGATTCATGCATTCTAACGAAGCTGGCATTTTCTAATTGATGATACTAGATTGGATCAGGGCTGCAGACAGATCACCCGCAGACATTTGTAGTGACTGCCCCTCCCTCATTTTATGTATAGAGGGAAGGGTAGTCACTCAAATAATGATAAGTAGCATCACTGATATCATTCTCAGTAAAATCCTAGCCATACTTCTCTTTACCAAGTGGTGCGTTTGCTTCTTGTTATTTGCAAAACTTTCATTGCAACTCTATTTTACACTTTGGTCTTGCTCATCTTAAAATAGCCGTACAGGGGCAGAGCAACTATAGTGTCAGTCTTCTCTTAAACTCCAATTTTTTTTTTTTTTGAGGGCACCATGGTTTACTGCAGTGTGCGGGATGCAGAAGTAAGCTGAATGTGGCTTGATAGGATCACTAGAGAGCACTGCTCCAATCTGCAGCCTCGTTCTCTCTCTCTCTCTGTCTCTCTCTGTCTCTCTCTGTCTCTCTCTGTCTCTCTCTGTCTCTCTCTCGCTCTCTCTCGCTCTCTCTCGCTCTCTCTCGCTCTCTCTCGCTCTCTCTCTGGAAGAGGCAGGAACAGTTTAGAAAAGCCAATATCCTCCTGCCTTCTCTTACACTGACATCACTCTGTTCGGTCACCATGCACCTGGAAATCATTATAGCTCGGCGGGCTGAAGGAACGGTACAGGGTACGAGGCGTTTCTGTAATGTACAGAGACCACCACATGGTTAATGAGAGATGAGAAAGCTCTCCAGATGCCGCTGCTTATCTGCTAATACATTTTCTAACATGTCATGCTATTTGCATTAAAGACCGGGCCTTTGGAAGACTCGTCACAAGCTGAAAACTGTAAATGTCATCCAGAATATGCAACCTGACTCATGAGCGGCGTTCTGACACACTCCAGGCTCCGTGTAGCCATCCAACTAAATGACACGGTGAGGTCCAAGAGCAACATTGTGCAACTTTTTGGACATTGTAAAAGGCGCAGTGAATGGGAGGAATTTAGGTCAGGCCACAATAGCTGTTCCTCATCAAGGATCGGGAACGCATGCGGTCCGTGTTCCCAAGCCAAAAGAGAAAAAAAAAAACTGCATGCCTTCCATTCATCAAGAGCCATGCTACAGCCGTGCTACACACCCTGACAAAAATATTCCCCATGTATTACCCCCTTTTCCCCCCCAAAGTTCACACTCAGAACATGGGAAATCAGCCCTTCCTTTTCAAACACAAACACAGAGTGAGTGGGTGACTGCGGGAAGCCGTACAACATATACAGACCATGCTTAAACGCATTACCAATTTAATAATGCACAAACACAGATACAGGCAGAGGGAGGAGCTTATGGCTGCCCCTCCCGTGTTTGTGGGAACAGGGTGGCCTTTGTGGTTCAGCTGTCAGGTAGTGTTAACTCGCTCTGTCCTGTCTCGGGGGAGCCATACTCAGCTCTGGAGAGCCAGGTTGTCCGTAGGAGGCAGGGCACACAATGCCTCCCTTTGTGCCTCTTCATCTGGGCACCGGAGCCGTTTTCACCAGGCCGAGCAGGGTCCTGGGCTCATCATGTGCTTCTATATTATCCCTGCAAACTCTCTGATCCTTCCCATCTTTGTGAACCTTTTCATTCATACCATCTTGTTCACTTAGATGCTCACATTTAGCTCCCTACTACTTCAGTGTGTGACTGTTCTTCACTGAAAACATTTCTTTTTACTCAGGAATACCACATACACCGCACAATGATCAACATACCATTCTGTTTATGCTTCCATTTCTACTCCAAAACTCTTAACAGCCTTGGTGCTCTGTCTGTATTATAACTTACCTGTCTGTTTTATTTTATTTAAATAAAATTATTATTGCTGTTGTTTTTCCATTTAAGTATGTTGGCACACTTTCGCTTGTTTTACTCTCATTACTACAAATATATTAGTTTCGTATTACTTACAGCACGTCTCAAAGGGTTTATCCACGAAGGCTGAAGTTATTTATGATGCCTGGTGTATTGACACTTTGATTTTTATATTTTAACAGATACCACATCAACGTGCAGATGAGAAGGTGTTTTCATTTAATTTAAAAATGTTAATTTAAAAACGATCTTCAACATTTTTATATTGTTGCAAAGTTTTTATCATTTCTTTACAGTGCAATATTGAAATAGTATGTGATTGCATTTGGCTAGCATAATGAAACAAAGCCCTCTGAGAGTTGAATTGCATCAGAGAGCCGTAGAGATTGCAATCCACTCTGGCCTCCTTTTGTACTCCCAGAGAGCCGGAGCCCAAAGAAGAGCATGCTTTCCCACAGGAGGCACCCAGGGCCCCCAATCAGCCGGACTGAACTTCTGCGCCAGCTCCCGTCTTTCATCCCCACATGGCCTCCTTCATTCAGGTGCTTGAGTCATGGTATATGAACCTTCAAGCAGAACACATTTCGGTACAGGCATGACATAAAAGATTAAAAAATGGGGAAATGTTGTGAATTTTGTGTAGATAAGGCACAATACATTACAATTATGACGGATAGGTGGTCTTCCTGGACAACACAGGGGTTTGGTACAAGGATGCTGCACTACAGGACTGATAAATGGGAAAATAAAACAACCAGACTTGAGAAACACACATGAGCAATTAGCTGATGTGCCACAACTGATGATGTTAGATTCTAATGCGGTGCCCATTTTCTTTCTTGTGTTCTACCCTCCCTGCATTAAGCTTCTGCTTGAAACATACATAAAATAAATAAAAAACAATCTATTAAAGGTAATAAAGTCAGTGTATTAAATTGCAATAATTCTTGATATGCTCCAGGGAATAAATAAAAGAATAAAAGTTTGATGTGCAGACGTAAGCTTCCCAAAACACTGAATGCAGTATGTCATTAACAGTATGTAATTAGTTCTATGATCGCATTCAATCAGTTATGCAATATTAATCAGATGTGGGGCAAAACAACAATTCTTAGATCTTATCTGTATTTGGTCCAGACTAAGCAAGGCCATCTGTTTTAAAGAGAAATATCATGGAGCTCCAATGTGACTCAGAGAGAACTTTGCCCGTGATCTCCTCAGGACTCTTCACGCAACAGCACCCTTTCATTCGAGCACCCATACTGAAAGCACAGCATCAAAATCCGTCCACTTAATCGAGCCAGAGCAAGCTGCAAATCACAGATGGATCGGACGTGTAGGCTGAAACCATTCGTGCTTGGCGCTGGCAGCCTCACACTACAGCCTGCCGTCAAAGGTCAGTTAACACCACACACACCACGCCTGGCCCTCACGATGAAGCCGGAGCTGGGCCTGGGAATGTCATCCCATCGCCCATGTCATTAATCTTCCACTCTTCTGACTCCCCTTTTGCCTTTGGAAGGCTGAGCCTGTGGTTAGCGAACCCTACTTGAAAGGATCATGCAGGAAAAGGTGAATGAAGTTTATCCGCCCGCTGGCCTTAATGCCACAAAAAAAGAGCATTACCAAAATTGTTCAGACCTTCATACCATGCAGCTCCTCAAAATACTGCCGCCCACAGAGGCAGACGGCACAAAGGCAGAGTGTGTCACATGCTGTAAGCATCAGTGCAAAAATATGGCCTCAGGCAGGCATTTGGATGCATTCAAAAAGACATAAGCAAGCTCCGATTCGTGAGTTTTCACTAATAAACGCATTGACGTCTATCAAGTCACTGCGTGGGTTAAATTTGCTGACGCTGGATTGCTGTTTGGTGGGGTTAAACATGCCTGAGAGCAGTCCTGCCACTATCAGTTGCATTAGTAACAGCCATAGAGGCGATGATGCGACACAATGATGATATCTGGGCCCGATGTGGTAGGTACAGGAGTCTTGGCAGTCATCTTAATCTCTTTTGATTGCAACAGAAGAACGAGTGCTTCTGCACTAATCATCATCAACATAAAAGTGCATTTTTAGAATGATCAAAGTCTAAATATACTTTGTGCCACTGTATCAATACATATTGTTGAAAAATATTGCTATACTATATCATGTCAATTTTTTTCTCCCACCTGTAATTATCATCCACCAATTAAGGGGATGGCTAAATACATGTTTGAATTAAAATTGTATGTTAAAGTTAAAATGCATTATTTGAAAAATACATTAATGAAAATTGAATATACATGAAAAATAAGAGACCTTAATAAGGCATTTTTCTTTGAACTTAATTCACAGTGAGTGTAAAATTCAAAGTTAAAAATCTTTGTAATTTTGTAAATTATTTTGTTTTGTAAAATTGCTATATGGTAAACAGTAACTGTATATTCACATTTGCATATAACTATGTTTTAAGATTTTGTTTATCTTCATCCCAATACTGAATAAAAAATGTTTAAAAAATGAAAATAAAATGTTATTTATCACTAAATGTATCACTAAAATGCATATATAGGTGTATATTATATATATGTATATAAACACCATATAATAGGTGTGTCCCAGGCCTGATTTCTTATTGCGGGAGAACTGGGGACAATTTAGAACATGATTCATCATCGTGCATGCTGCCAACACATCACTGTCGATTCCTTTAATTAATGAATCTATATTCAAACAATCAAGCTTAACTCTGTCAAAGCCAGGGTCTCACCAGCGTCTAGTCAAACAATTTAAATGTAAATCTGCAGCCAGAGGAGTTGCGACTCTGGCATGTCCACACTACAAAACATATCAGAGAACAGAATCAGAGCTTTCTGTGTGTGTTCTATTATTGCATTGAATATGTCCAAGGATTCATGAAAGCAAGTATTCAACCAGTGTGTGGTGTCTGCAGGTGTTCGAAATGCCACATGCCTTCTGAGGACTGATATAAAGCGCTGATAAATGAAAGGTCAGAGAAGTGTGGTTTTAAAGCACACGGTAGATGTGCTTTCTGCAAGAAGATTTCTGTAAGAAAATGCAAAGTGTGATTGCTTTTAGGGTCTAAAAAAGATTGCATTAAAAAAGTGTATCTTCTTTCGCTGTGGGTTGGAACCGGCCCTCTTCTGATTCTCTTGATTCAGGTGCTGGTGCCTTATCGCAGGACAACAGAGGGAGCATGAGCTCGCTGCCTCTTAACAAACCATTTATGGTTCACAGGCTGATTACACAGGTCAACAGGTCAAATCATCAGAGATAAGTTTATGTGGGTTCTGTAGTGTTTATCATGCCGATTTCAAACCTGTGTTTAGTTTTTCACTAGAACATACAGTGTTTGTGATGAAGCTAGTTCTATGCTGCATGATAGTTGGTATAATGATGATATAATTATCATATGCTGAGTGTTTTTGAAGAAACAGTGGTGTCTGACTGACACTGATCATTATATCTGAGCCACAGTGTGGCCTGTCTGACTCCACACTAAAAATATTGAAGCAGTTCAAGTCTATAGCAAATCTAATATTACTCATAATTTAAAAGGTTGATGTGACTGAAAAAAAACTGAAAGAAGATCTGAAATCAGCATGATATTTTTTTTTAAATTAGAAATTAGAAAACATATTAAAATTTTAGAAAAAATATTGTTGACCTGCATAAGGAGAAGAGATGCAGTGTATATTATATAAAAAATATACTAAAAATAATTTATACTAATAATTATTGCAATAATAATAAAAGAATGCAGTCACACTAATTAGCAACTCCGACATGAAGCTAATTATGCTTTTATACCACTATCACTTTCTTTTGTTTGTTCGTTTCTCTGAACCCGGACAGGGCCGAACTGTGTGTCCCGTCTACGGCTGATCACCCGTCCTCTTCCTCAATTAGAGAGGGCTCTTTAAATGTCATCAGTGAGCCAGCGCCAGGGTCTAACGAGGCCGTCTTATGACAGCGGTGCCGGGGCGGCTCACAGGAAGAGCTTGCGGTGAGATAATTAACAGCCTGTTGGGGACATTTGGAAAGCCAGTGTTATGGACACTCTACTCATTAGAACTCTGGACGCAGACATTGCCACTGCACTTTGTTTAGATCTTGTATTGAGTACCACTGACTTGTTTGTTTATTTTTTTTTTACTGGCCACATTATTTCAAAATGACTGAATGTGGGTCGCAGACAGCCAGGCATGTCTGTTTATGATAAGTAGAATACAGAACTGCAAGGAAGTAGGAAAGAACCATGATGAATTAGACTAGCACGCCGGAGAGCTTCCTAATCTGTAGAGTAAACATCACTCGAGGAAGCCTGTGGTGAAATTTTTAATTAAAACAGCCCCGTTCGACTCAAGCCTGTCAAAAAGAATGGGACGACAGGCAAAGAACATCGATTATAGATGCCTCCATGGAGCTTTACTTCAAACCCAATGGCTATTTTCAATATCAGGGCTTCTATCAGATTTATAATTAGCAATTCTTGGTCACTGTGGTTTCTTTAGGGACTTTTTTGTAGGAAACACCTACAGCAGTGGAGCATGCTCTGCACCATAATTAAAGGCTGTGAAGCTGTACAGGTCACTGGAGATGGTCTCACTTGGTAGCATCTCCGAATGTCAAATTTAACACTTTAATAATGTATTGATGCAAAAAATTATTGCTAATACAAATGTTTAGGTTATTAATGCATTTTCCTCAAATTGGCCCTTCCAGGCTTCCTTAATTCCAGCGCAGGTGATATCTGCAGGATATTGCACTTACATCTTGTCTCGCTCGATCCTCAATCATTACAATTGCACTGCATTTAAAAAAAAAGTCAGGGTCAAAATTGAGGAAATATGGTTAATTAATCTCAGTGTTGGGTGTAACGCCTTATAAAGTAACGTGTTACTGTAATAATATGACTTTTTTCAGTAACTAGTAGTGTAAGGCATTACTCGTGTGAAAATGGTAATATTATTAC
>JBBPDH010000130.1:3697349-3709158 GCA_037974565.1 Clupeocharax schoutedeni
ATGGGTTAAATGCAGAGGAAGAATTTCGTGCTGTTCACACTGTGTGCAGTGGTGTGTTCACGTATGACAAATGGTCAGTTTCACTTTAATACAGCGCCGCAAACTGTACAAACAGTGAACAGAAAAAAGGGAAAAGTGGTCGTTTACTTTTTTGTCCACGGCTATATATGAAATATTGTTCTATCTGCAGTTGTGTTTAAGTAATAGTACTTCTGCTGTATCTGCCATTTTATTTAAAGCACATAGTGTAATTTCAATTACTATTATTAGTATTGTTATTGCTATGTACAAATGTGTCTGATCTCCACAAACACTGGTGTGTTAAGAAATATCAGGTTCCTCACCACTCGAGAAGAAACAGAGGCGAACGAACACAGACAGCACATAGCACATGCAGAGGATGTTATCCAGGAGGCTCGGAGTCCTCAAAAGCAGAGAGGTTGCAATTCCAAAAGTTGTGAAATCAGCAAAATCGTCCAGTTTGGCACCTAAAATACAAGAAATGCAAGAAAACAGAAGTCAAAGCTGGGTTGACTGTGCTGCTATTCCGTTACCTCACAAATTCATCCTCTCTAAGGTAAGACAATATTTTGCTTTCCTTTGACAGATAGTATAAACAGGAGCTTCAGCAAGGGCTTATGACAGCTACAAGTGTTAATCCCCTCTTTGGAGCTTTTATGGGCCTAAAGTCACCTTTTCATTGCAGCCTCAGGGTTTGGGTGGGAGCACAAAGTGAAAGGTAGCTGTAAATTTCCACGTCAGCCCCAAAATAGCTCACCATAATAAACAATCCGCTGGGGTCTCTTTATCCCTGCAGGGGGGCATGTTTTCATGCAGGCTCATGTGAGCACGCTGGAATTCCGATCCCTAGGTCAAGCATTTGAGCAATGTCAGATATGCAGGGAGTCCAAAGCGCCAGGATAAAGCAGACAATTACAGCATGATCCCCCCCGAATTAGATGGACTAATCAGAAAGTGACTGTTCGGACGACAATCGAATTCGATTGACAATCTCC
The DNA here is from genome assembly GCA_037974565.1 of Clupeocharax schoutedeni. NCBI lineage: Eukaryota > Metazoa > Chordata > Actinopteri > Characiformes > Alestidae > Clupeocharax > Clupeocharax schoutedeni. Next base: position 3,698,366 of record JBBPDH010000130.1, read on the forward strand.
CTTGAGAAAGGGATGAGCAAAGAGGGCAAAACAACACCTAGTGGCAAGGTCACACAGAAAGGCCGAGCAGAGAGCACAAAGCAAGCAAATGGGCCGAGGCATGGGGCATTATGGAGTGCTGCCGAGCTATTTTAGACAGCTGGGTGGACGTGACCACCGATACACAACCGCACGTTTCCCACTCAGTGTTTCGGGGGGATTTGCCTTGGCTGTTTAAGGATCACAAAGTAACACACCAAAAGATAAAAAAGCTCCATTAAACTATAAGTATAGGCAGATGGTGCCTTGTGGTAATGGAACTGGCGATGTAATAAGAAGGTTGTGGGTTCAAATCCCACGACTCACTTGGCAAATTTGTTAAATGCATGTGCTGTGATGTGTTCACGTATGACAAATGGTCACTTTACACTTTATTTAAGTCCCTTATAATCACACATAAACACACCACATCACACAGTGTGAACTTCTTTCTTTGCATACAACCCATTCACCAAGTGAAGCAGTGAGCTTACACCAACGAGGGGCACCCGGGGGAGCAGTGTGTGGGGACAGGGCCTTGCTCAAGCCCTGGGCAGCCCTGGGATTCAAACCCATGACCTTCTGATCGCAGCGGCAACTCCCTGAACAATAGCTCCCCAACTGCCCCAAAATAGCTTTCCTTGGAAATCTGTGCTAAAACTTATTTCAGATGTGAAGCCGAGACGCTGGACGAGGATGGAGTCGAGTTTGACGCTGCTTTAGACCGACTTTCTTACAGCTTCATAACAGAGCTACAGGGCACAGCCCACTCTCCAACGCACCCACTCACTCACCCAGTGCAGAACAGGCATTCAGCTGCCTAGCAACTGCTCCATCTGCCAAATCCAGCAGGTAACCAATCAGCACCAGCCAACACGCAGCATAATGGTGGCTGTGGAAAAAAACAAAAGCGTTAATAGGTGACAACACTGCGCCAAGTGGGGCAGCGTATGAAAACAAGTTAAAATGTTTCAAAGTCATGTCTGCTCCAGTTTCTCTAGAGCTGCTTAACAAGTGTGCTGTGCCAAATATAGCGAACATATTTGACGTCGTATCCTTAGTTGAATGAATGTTATAATAAAAAAAGCATTTGATAGCATTCACTGCAGTTGGCATGAACTCTATCAGCAGAGTTTAAACACCAGTGGTCTCACCCATTCAGACTGCTGAGAATGGAAGCCATCCCCATGACCATGTTGGCAACAGACAGAGCGTTGGCAGCATTTTTACGGGCAAACTCTTTGAGTTGGACCCAACTGGCCCTTTCCCTCAGGAACAGTTTGTCGGTGCCCTGGAAAAAGCCTAAGACCAAGCAGAAAAGGTAATGATTACACAGTGGCTGTTATTCTGACAGCGCCAGGCTGTGGAAAGCCTAGTGTGAGTACACAGGTGTGAAGCCAGGTATTAAACTGAGCCCAGGCCTTCAATGTCAGATCCGTCTAAAAGTACATTTATAAACATTATGCACATTCATTTGTGACGAGGCTATTTATATCGGCCTGAACCTAACAGGGCTATATTTAAACATTCAAAGGTGCTTAGGGAAGATTCTCAAGAAGAAAACGAAATGCCCTCCTTTAAAGGACTCCCAATGGGAAAAAAACCCCATAATGCATATAAATAAAATATAGCAGTAACATTTTCTTCACACGTCAAAAAAAGAGTCTGAGCTTGAAAGCTGGAAAAGAGGGGGGAAAAAAGACGGCACTGTCAAAAACTGTGCAATGCTGTCAAAAACTATGAATATTACATGCTTAACTGAACTACATCCAACTAAACATAGTCTTTGTAGGGAAACATTCCTTTGCACAGTATTCTTCAAGCACTCACAACATCACGACGTGCTTAGAGAAATGTAGACATTATCTGATGTAACTGATCATGATGACAATAAACACCATCTTACTGCCCACCCTTAGCGTGCTTTATGTTTTCTTGACATCAGATGTAACTGAAGGGCAATCTTTACTACCGTCATATCCGCACAATCTAATGTGTTCAACACGGGTCATGTTTTAGGGAGGTACTCAACTTACAATTTGATTTATGAAACTAAATTCAACACTCTCACATGTTTTGAACAAAATTTGAATGGAGAAAACGATGAATGCAACAACACCCAAGCAGGGAGGTGTGCTGGAGGAGGTAACTGATTGGTGCTATTCCTTGAAAAACGTTGTTTTTAAACAATCCAGTTGCATTGCACGGCAAAATGAATGGAATATCGCTTCACCGTGATGCAAAGCGACAGGTTTGTGCTGTGCGGTATCACAGTGTCACGATGCATCAAGTCGATTTTACACCAGAAGCAAAGTGACACGGCAAGCCTTATCCACATCTTTCCATTAATCTTTATTCTTTACACATTCATTACCATGGCATCTTGATACTACTAGTCAAATAAATGAAAGTTTTTGAAGCTTTAAACTGCCTGAAAAAGATTCTCATTGGCTGATTTCTCATTTCTCCTCACACAGTTCAAATTACTCAAAACCAAAATAAAATATAGCTGCCTGCTGTTTAAATTATGGACCTAGTTTGTACAATATAGCAAAAGTACTGAAGTTTCCACGGGTACTACCAATAACACACAAACCCACCATGCCAGCTAAACACCCCAAATACAGCCGTGGAAAAAATTAAGAGACTGCATCTTTTTTTTTGTCGGGTTATTGTGTAATGTGTGGGAGTGTGTCTGTGTAAAATGTGCATGTCACTGTTGTTTTATACCCTATTAACCACATGTGGTTCAAAATTCCAAACAAAAAAAAATGCACATAAATAATGTATTATACCACAGAAATGTTAAACTACAGTTTTACAGTAGTAACACTTAAACAATTTAAATAACTTTGACAATTAATACAGTGATGTTAAGAGCAGTGTGTGTGTGTGTGTGTGTGTGTGTGTGTCCATCAGAAAATGAACCAGAAGTGAAGCTGCTGGAATACAGCACATATAAAAGCTGCTCTACAAACACTACTGCACTCACAACACACATTTCTCATTTTTCACACAGCGCACACTGCAATAGTTCAGAAAAGAAAAGCAACCTGTGCATTTTAGACACACACACACACACACACACACACACACTGCCACAAACTGTACAAATACTGAACAGATAAAAAGGGAAAAGATGTCTCTTATTTTTTTTCATGGCTGTAGACTCAAACATGCATTTCTGTCCACTGTTATCTTCTCGTGGATCCTTCTGTGGAATGTGTCTTGCCATCTGTGTTGTGTTCTGTATTTTTGTATTTTGACATGGCCTGCAACAGTAGCCAAATATTTTCTGTCCAGGCAAATGCCTGTTTGTTTTATGTATGTTTTGTTTCTTGACTGTTTATTGTGCAGCGTCCTTGAGCTCTGGAAAGGCGCTATATAAAATAAACTTATTATTATTATTATTATTATTATTATTATTATTATTATTATTACTATTTCTGCGCTTTATGGGTGTTAATACAGGTGTAAAAGAGACTGTATCACTTTACACCTCTAACAAGCAACTTTATCAGCAAAGATGCAGAAATATCCATTATTGGCAGCAGCCCAGCTATTTCAGTGCATCCTGACTGATGCAGGGCAACCATTGACCTCACACTGTGGATTTAAAAGTTTCAAAGAAGTGCTAATTTATTAGTCCTATAAATAACTGCAGCAGGACCTGTATTTGCAGTACACAGTGCTCAGAACACAAAGCAATAAAGGTCAAAAGTCCACCGAGAAGGATGCATGACCACTATCTATAGTGAAAATATCAGTGAAAACACGACAGGCTTCTTCTTGGCAGCCCAACTCTGTTCCCTGACTTTGATGAAGGCTGTTGTGCCACTGAAACGCTGCAAAGATTTTCAATGAAGATATTACAAAGAGTTCTTTGTCCTGAGGCAAATGAGTGGGTATAAAATGTAAATCGGGTTCTCCTTAGACTGGACAACGGTAAAAGAACACACACAGTTCTGACAAAATATAACACGCCCAGCCACATACAACCTTAAATGCAAGATCACTGATCGTTATTCCCACATTCCAGAATTCAAATGCAACAGATGTGCTAGATCTGCTTCAACTCAAAACAGTGATCAGTAAAACAAACACAATTCTCTATCAGTCCCTTTTTTTTTTTGAAGGTGGGGGGAGGCATGCAGGGACACATGCAGAATGGTTTTCGTCTCAGTGTGTATAGAAGATAAATTCTAAGCTAAGTGACACAAAACCATTTAAGATCTTGTTCTTAGCAGCCTAACATCTATTCAGACATTTAAAAAAAGGTTTAATGCAAGATTCCTACTATTGAGCTTTGTAACCTGAACTCGATGTGATTCCAAAGCCAGACGATGGCAAGCGACTCTTCATCTGTAAGAAAACAACCAATCAGACAAAGCACAAGCCAACAATACATCAATCACCACAAAGCTATAGTCAGCTCCATAATAACTGGACCCTTTGTGAAGACAGGGCAAAAACTACATTTCACACTGAAAATATGACAGAAATCTAAGCTTTGATTGAAGTAAATTTTGTCTAAATTCCATTGTTGCATTTATGAGTATTCAACATTTTTCTCTCATAAAAACCGAAAGCTCAACCAGATTTTCATTAAGTTCTCAGGATATCATGAGGAAAAGCCAAAATATTTTTAATAAGCCAAGCAGGATGTTTCACAGAAGTCATTATATATATTGTTACAACTCGACAAATGTATCTTCCTTCTCTGTCATCTATCAATATAGCAACCATGCTTACAACTTCTGCCAAGAACACGGACAAGGACTGCTCAGCTTGGCTCTCACTTATTTCATGCATGGTGTGTTTATGTTGAATACCCATGATTGGGCTGGGACTAAAAAGTGAAAAAGTAAATGTTATAGATCTCCAACAACACAATATACATCCTTAAATGAGAAAAAATGCTGCAGTGACTTTTGTATCCTATTTATTATTGCAGTGCAACAGTTACTGTACACCCAGGTGAAACAGGGAGAAAGGAAATGAGAAAAACTAGTAATTTTTGAATAAGGTTATTTGCTTTTGAAATTTACTTCAATTAAACTTTAGTACAGTTTCAGTGTGGGATTGACCACAAAGTATACCCGTCATTACCAGTGGTGCTAATAATTATGGAGCTGACTATACATTCTTTTATTTGCTTTTACTTTGATTGGACTAAACCACACTCAAAATTTGTCTTGTATAATTAAAAAATTCTGTTAAGAAGTGGGACCGATGAATGCTGAAGTTATTCTAAGTGGTTTAATGAAAAATAGTATAAACACAGTGTTAAGTCTTTTTAATTTTTTACATAAAAAAAGTTTTGTTGTTGTCATTGTTGTAACTAGGGATGTTGCGATTAAACGGTTTCATGATTAACTGCGCTATAAAATGGAACAGTTAATTAATTGTGAAATGCCCTAAAAAACGTAAATTATGAAACAAAAATGTTTGACCAGTGGCACACTAAACAATGGCAGAATCTGCTTTATTTCCACCACAGAAACAATTGAAGATTCTTTTTTTTATATAGGGAAATGAGCTAATATGTAATCTTAAATTGAATTCTTAATAAATAGACTGTTTATTTTTGTTTTCACTATGATGGATCACTGTTTACATTATTATTTATGGTTCAAATGATGGTAACCATTTGTTTATATCCATTTTTGCACTGTATTTTGTATGCTTTTTTGTCTTTTTTAAAAAAGAATGTGACTATCTACATTGTGAAATTAATACATTAGAAATAATTGTGATAATCGTGAAACTGGAATTATTTCCCAGATGATAACTGTGCCATCAATATCTGTGCCATCAATAATAATCGATACATCCCTAGTTGTAACATAACACTGATGCACAAAGGTGAAACATGTATAAAGGCATGTTTAGAAGAACGTAAAGAAGCTTATAAAGAAGCAACGTCTAGTTCACCAGCTGCAAAACAAGCTATAATACTTTAAAGCAGGGGTGTTGACCCTGCTCAGAAACACCTGGTTAATTGTCAGGTTTAGTGAAGAGAAGAACCATCAAACTGAGCAGGACACCGGCTCTTCTGCAGGACTAGAAGTCAAAACCCAAGTTGTTTTTGCCTAAAACTGTTGCAAGTGTTGACTGCTAGTGTATTTTTATTTGGTTCGTATGCTACAAATGGAACGGGTGGAAAATTGTGTAAATGTATTTTTTTCCCAAACCATTTCTTTATGATTTCTTTGACTGTGTAAAAGGCGTCAGAGCTATGAAATCGCTAACAGATAAACAAAAAGCCCCAAAAAGGAACAGAAGGATAACAGTACTGCAGTCACTCCAGGACTATCCCTAACTACACTAGGCTTACTGCTGTTCCTAACTGGGGTTTTACAAACCGCAACCGTTTGTAATAATGCCTTAATTTACATCAATTTCACCAAAGACAAAGCAGACAATGCATGAACATGACAGAGCATTGGGATTTAAACCAAGCCATCCTACATATCAGCTACCAAAGCACAGCTAAACTCAGAAGGTCCTGTTCAAATCTGATAGAAGACAGAGGCTCAGCTTCACTGGATTAAAGTTTTTACCTAGTAACAAGCTCACTGTCAACTGAGTAACTATGTTTAAGCTCTTTAGTTATTATTATGACAGTCTTGGCAAGTGAAAAATGGAAACAAATGTGACGAATATAAGAAAAAAATATTTCCAAGTCTAGTGAGCATGCCACATATTAACTGCCGCTCTGTGGTACCCTGGCACTGCGGACGCAGCCTAATTTAAAATTACATGTTTCAAATTAATTACGTTTTTTTGATTGATTCTATATACATATGAAGTGCCTCTAAAACTGGCCATGCTTAAAAGGATCTTAAATCCACTTTACAGACTGACGCTAAAAGTGCAGCTCTAGAGGGCCTCAGCAGAGCTGTCCTCGGCACATGTTGACGTCCGAGCCGGCTTCATGTGCTTGTGTCACTCGTCCATTAATCAGCGTAATCTTTAGTCACTGACGTTTGGAAAACAAAATGCTCTCCAGTGGTAACCTGGCATGCAAAACCACAACATGACTGGCAGAGTTAATGTCACTTGAAATGAAAAGGTGTTGTTTAGTGCCTGAGATTGGAGCAGTGTAAGTCAACCGTACCAGAAGATGGAGTGAGCAGGATCATGGTGGGTCTTTGAGTCTCTTACACACAGCACAGCAGCTGAAAACCAGCAAGAAGAGGACGATGGAGTCACCAGTTAAACAACAACACAGCAAAAACACTCTTGATTGTACATTTCGCTGCTGAAAGAAAAAGACCAAAGGGAGCCATTAGAATTAAAAGGGAAATACCATTAGAGACCAGTTGTTTCCTGTAGGTAACTACAATTACAATAAAAAAAGCAATTCGGTGCATTTATAATCAGTCACAGATCTGCTGTTGAACCATTAGGATTATTGACACTGTGATATCAACCCATAAGAAAATGCAAAATTCAGCTAGACATTATTTAAAATAACAGAAAATTAGAATAACTTTTTAATGTTCATGGTTTCCTACATTGTCAGTTGTCCTACAGTATTATAGAAAGGTCTGCATGCATCTAAACCATGCAGTGTTATGATATAATGTAAAGGCACATTTTATAATTGAGTAAAAGTCTGTCATTCTTAATTTTCAGGAAAATACCATTGCACGTTATTTAAAAAAAAAAACAACAGGGTACTAACAGAAAGTAAGAATGCTTCTGTTTTATCAGCAAAAATATAGAAAGATCCGAATGCGTCTAAACACTGAAGTATTAGAACATAATGTAGGTTCATTTTATACAGGAATAAAAGTCTGTTATGACTTATATGATGATAGAGCCTATGTTTAATAGGAAATTGACCATTTCTTACTTCCATACTGTTTTTTTTTTCTTTTAAAAAGTCGAACCAGAACCAAAACAGCCTAAACAGAAAGCAGTTCATTAAAAGTGTCCTTTCACTTCAAGACAACGAGGGATCAATGGATTACATAACAGACCCAGGCTCGCGAATTTAACTCATCCTGCATTTGTCCCCGTCCACGTTTAGTGCAGGAACAGAAGCAATTTCTACATTTTAAAAGGTTTAAAGAAGATATCCGTATCAAAAATGAAGCTAATGCTGGCTTTTGGTTTCCCGTTTTACCCAAACAGGTAAAACTCTTGCACTGTTTAAGGTGGAACCGAAAATCCGAACAAGAAATCAAACTTTGGGTTACTTTGAACTCGGGAATATAGCGTATACTTCTAACCAGAAACACGTACACGTCTAAAATACTTCCATTCAGGATGATTTTAGGTCTCATTTGAGATGGTTTCTCTCGCCTCAGGACCAGAAACTCAACAGCTCAGAGCCTAACAGCCACAAGACGACATCTTCTAACTCTGACACACTTTATAACCCTCCAAAAAATGAACACGACTGTAAAAACACTATAAACTTCCTCAAAATTACACATTTCAGCGGCCGAAGAGTTAACCCAAAACACCACAACCTTAATAAATGTAAAATGTAAAGGCGGGTTCAGGATGTAAACCTTATTTATAGGCTGAATGCATGTTTGTTTTTGCCACAAATGTGAAAATGTTGGTGTAACTTTACTTCCAAATGATACATTTCAGGCGAATTCAACCAAAGGTTTACTCCAATGCACTATAACGGGCTGTTTCAGGATATAAGCCTTATTTAGATGCAGAAATGCATTGTTCGGTGTATGCATGTATGTAAGTTTCCTTCCAAATGACACATTTCAGAGCCAAATTCAGCCCGAGTGACTCAAATGCACCATATAACGACAAAACAGTCAAATGCATAGGCTGTTTCAGAATATAAGCCTCACTTAGATGCATAAATACATCGTTTTCGCAGTAGTGTAACTTCGGATGTTCTGATGTGAAACTTACCTGCACAGACATGCAAGGATGAGTTTTAGAGACACACGCTCACGACTAACGCGTCTTGAGGCGGGCTTAGTATCTCCCAGAAAAACAATAATATATGAATCTTTATTTATATCCTGCTTTTACAACATGTAACGGTGTCCTCGATGATAAAAGATGCAGTTTAATGCGCGATAAAGGTGCAGACGCGTCTCTCATCACCTGCGAAAACACGAGACGCGCAGTTTCAGTGCGCCTCTTTTAAAGCCTTTGCGCCACTAGCTGGAATATTCCAGCGGATATGACGCCAGGGCCCTTTTCTAGACTCTTCTACCCGTACAGAAGCCACTCTGTGATGAAATATTGTTTTTTATAAAACTGTGTGTATACAGATATTTCTTTTTTTTTTCTTTGTACCTTTGCCTCCATTTTTTTCTCCTAATAGCGCAGGACTCTGAGATGAAATACACACACACACACACACACACACACACACACAAATTTCTTGTGTTTCTTTTCTTGCCTCCTTCCTTCCCTACAATGCTTACAATGAAGTTTTTAAAATAATTTTTCTATGTATTCCGTGTTTTCTTTTATGTACTATTTAAATTCTTCCATTGCTTTATTCTGTCATTTTATTTTGTATCACGTTATTTTGTATCTGTGTATGAAACAGTACTATATAATTGAGCTTGAACTTTTTCCTATTGTACTGTCACTTTGGTTCCTTTGCAGTCAACAGTGATGTGTTGAGGACAATTTTTAAACATTTACAGACATTTAACAGATCAACACTGGAAACTTCTAGCACACATAGGCTGAATAAGGTGAGCTGTTCATCTCAGTCTTTCAGACTCTTTCATTCTCTGAACTCCTTGACAGGCTTGAAGTGCTTCTCCCTACCTATTTTGCCTTTCCTCGCTTTTTCCTAAGTGGTTAGAGAAAACGAATGAATCATTTTTTGGACAGTCATTAATTTAAGAAAAATCACGGTAAATTGGAGAGATGTAAACAAACTCATTGGAGAGATGTAAACAAACTCATTGGTGTGAAGAAAAATAATGCAGTCTATTAGATAAACGTTTTTTCAGTGGTTGTGATTGTAGATGTCAGATATCCACTAAAGCTTAATGTCTCTTAAAGCTGCCTAATATGAGGGTATTGCCAGATATAAGCTAAAACTGTATTTGTATATATACAAATATACAAATAGCTTCCCTAGTGATTAGTCGTCACTGAGGTACCCTTGAGCAAGGTACCGTCACCACATGCTGCTCCCCGGCTTCACTTGTGAATGGGTTAAATGGAGAGAAAAAAATCACAATAATCACACTGTGCTGTGTGTTCACATGTGATTATAAGAAGCCACTTTATATACTTTAAATGTATTTGCGGTCTAGTACACACAGGGTGTTTTAATGTACAATAATACTGCTTAAAATATGCAGTATATGTGTTATAGACATGGAAATACTGGATTATTATTATCACGAATGAGGAAAGCCAAAAAGTTTCCATTTTCAATGTGAGCCTGAAAAATGTTTTGATCTTAGTTTATCGCGAACGTTGTGACTTAAAAAGGCCTGCATGACCACCTTTCCGCAGTTACACATGCATGCCTGAGCTCTTATGTGGCAGTGGCTCACTGGCTAATAACTACACACTGCAAGCACAGCGGTCAGTGGGTGGCTGGGGAGTTGGGTACAGATCTAAAGTCCCTGCCTTTTGTCTGTGTAGCTGCTGGTTAGGCATTAAGTGAGGTATATAATGTTTGTTTCTAGAGATGTTCCGATACCATTTTTCCCCTCCCGATACCGATTCCGATACTTGGGCTCAGGGTATCGTCCGATACCGAGTACTGATCCGATACCTGGGTGTGTATCTGTATATACAGCTGTAGATACTAC
>JBBPDH010000130.1:3726884-3737274 GCA_037974565.1 Clupeocharax schoutedeni
AGGTGGCACTATTGCACCACACTATGACTCAGGTTTATGATTTACTTGCGCTTTTTGGTCCCTCTGTGATTCCGTATAACTTCAATCACATCTTTTTCGCTGTACCGTGTATTCTCCAAAAGACATCATGTACCGAACCGTGACCCGTGTACTGTGACGGTCGGTACGAATACATGTACCGCTACAGCCCTACTTAAGAGCGAACTACAGTAATGTCCATTTAACATACATGTGACACTAAAACAAGCTTGAAACTTCAAGCATTTTCGTTGTATTGGAAAAACACAATGAGATAAAAATAAGTTTTGATTGAAACACAAACTGTACAAGTGAAAATGATACAAAAATATCTATATCTATATATATATTTTTTAAAAAAGGTTTATAAAAACAAGCTGTTTATATCAGATCCATTTCCATATGATTCTTTTTTTTTAATGGATAAGAGGTTTTGCTAAAATTGTCAATGATTGTTTTCAAGCAACTAAACAATTTTAACCATCTAAAGAATGCTGAAAATTTGGAGGAAATTTAACTATGTCATATTAATCACATTGATTTCCTTCTCTTAAATGATCTACTCGTTGATTTTTTTCCCTCAAGATTGCTCATGTTTTAATCATTCACAAGCTGTATTGCTTCATGAACAATAAAGGGTTGATAAGGGCAGTAGAATAATGCTAAAGTGAGTTGATTAGTCAGAAAGCAGTCCACCAAAGTAAAGCAGAAACTGAACATCATTTTCTAGATGCAGTTTCCACACGACAAACCCAAACACAGCCATGCTGTTGGCCATGGCCAAGAGGTTAGCACTCAAGAGAACAGCCCATGATGGAAAGCAATGTGAGAAGAGAGCAAAAGCCAGAGTCATGCAAGCAGTGGGGAAGGAGACACCGACAGGTGGAGCTTGAGGTGGTCTTAAGAGGACGCTGGTGAAGAGAACAGCACCGGTCACAAACCTTGGACCTGGAGGACAGCAGAGCTTTCGTCCATGCCGAACATGTTGGAGCCGGTGCAGATGTAGACGCCGTAGTCCTCAGGCTGGACGTTCTGGATGGTGAGAATGCCGTTGAAGTCCATGGCGCGGTTGGGCAGCTTGCCATTGCCCTGGCGGGTCCAAACCAGGGTGTACGCTGGAGACTGTGAAGTTCAGGCAAAAAAGTTATGCAGGGGGTTCCAATGTACAATTTTTAACCTTTGAACACAAGTGGCACAGTTTGTATTGATGCTGGGCTTTGTTTGGTGTTCTTATGCTACGTAGAACCAAAGTGTTTTTTAATTTTAAAAAAAGGTGTTATAATGACAACCATTTTAAAAAGGACATCACACCCAAATGCCCATAAAGGAAAAAAAGATCTACCTAGATTTCTTTCATTTCAGATCCTAGAAGCAAATGAATGATCTTTAAACCTGGAAGCACTTTCAGGATAGCCCCCCCCCCTACAAGTGGGTGGGGAAATCCCGCAGAAGGAGGGGGTCCGGAGAGCGGCAGCGAGCCGAGTGAAATTGTAACTGTGTAGCAGAGCAAACGCTGGTTACTTGTACGCTCTGAGTTCTAAGGGTTAAGAAATATAAGGGTTAAGTTTTTAATGTTAAGCACTATATTTTAGGTGTGAACAGAACAGTGGGATCAAATCTCTCAATGTCTATAACGTCTTGTTCATCACACGTTTATATTATAATATTGGCAAAGCCTACATACATTTTTTATTTGATGTATTACATTCTTTACTGGATAATTTTATTCTGCACTTTGGGTGATTGTGTGGTGATATTGTGGTGCCGATTAGGCCAGTCTGTATTTAAGATCAGACTACCAGATTAAACCACTGCAGCACCACGGACTAGACATTATTTGTAAGTCATTCTTAGTGGATTCTCAGCTTAGTAGCAGTTAGGGTTCAATAAACTCACCATATATTCATCAAAGTATGATGGAAAGCAGTTCAATATTCTCACAATATGTAGAATGAGATGTGAAAAAGTGTGAGTGTATTCAGTGTATTTAATTTACTAATGAAAATGCAGACCAAATTACACCTGTATGTAGATTCAACCTTCATCCACTTAAATGCAATCTGTGGATCATCAATGAAACAGACTAGGAAGATTCCAACATAACCAGTGTTATATGCAGCAAATGCTCCTACTTTGCTCTTGGCAGTGCAGATGAAGTTCACTGTAGCTCCCACTGTCACACTCTGGACCTTTGGTTCCTCAATGAAGACCTCAATGGGTTTGGATGGAGAAGCTAATGAGAGACAGTGAAAGACAATGTAAGGAATCTGTGTGAGACAAGCCTGCAGATAGAGGCACACTGACACTAGCATGAAATATTCCTAAAACTCTCGTTACTTGTTACGACGATCTCAGCCCGGCTGCGGTTGGTGTGGAGGCGGTCTCTGCAGGTGCAGGTGTACGCGCCAGCGTCAGAGGGCTGAACACTGGCGAAATGCAGCTCCTCTCCTGCAGGAAACGGAAGAGGAAAAAAGCGCATACAGACACACTAACTCACTACACAGTGCATGAAATGTTGCTGTAAACACACATATACAGGAGTCCTCGAGTTACACCAGTCTCGACAAGAGTTTCAGCGCACGCCGTAGGTAGTATACCTATGGTCTATGTGGCCGAGCTAGTTTGGTTGTGTAGTAACGCAGCGTATAAGTGAGGCAGGTGGCATCCAACAGTACCTACGCCATTTTGGACTGTTAGAAGTGCAAATACAGTATATTTATGTCATTTTCCTTTTGCTGTGGCTATGCTGAGATTTTATGTTCTAGATTATGATTTTCCAACTGTGTTAGGTTAGCTTGTGTTTCGAAGTACACCAAAATTCAAGTTACTGAATTGTCGTAAGAAAGTTCGAGGACCCCCCCCCGCTATACACTGACGCCACAGTCCAGAAACAAAGAAACAAGAATCTGATTATTTGTATCTTAATGAGATGAATCAGGTGCTAAAAAAATTAAACCATTCAGTACTGTCATCAACAAAGACCCTGCATTAGAGTAAATAACCTATAAACACGTTTTGCTGGCTGACACCTGCCACAGCTTGCTTCCGTATCTATGGCCTGAGATGTTTGAAAACTCCACCATTTATAAGAAAATTCTAAATATTCAATCCTTATAATTTATTGTCATTCAGAGTGACTTACTGGACAAGAGTGCATTGTAAATAAACCAGGAGCATTTAATTCTTCTACAATCTATTAGAAAATGGTTACAGACAAGCTGCGTGATTGTCTGAGACACTGAATGACAGGTTCACTGCTCACTGCTGCAGGTTCACTGCTCACTGCTCATAAAACACATATAGCAGACACTGAGACCACTAGTTTCGGTCTCTGACTTTCTAAAGAAGTTTGCATGTCTAGTCTCCTATGACTACGCATGAGATCTGTACCTTGTCTGCGTCTCTCTGCCAAGCTGGAGATGGGGCGGCCATCGTCACGGGTCCAGTAGAAAGAGTGGGGCGGTGCTCCAGACGCCTGGCATCTGAGAGTAACAGTGCTTCCCTGGGCCACCTGCACCCTCTCCGGATACACCTTCACCACCAGAGAGGCAGCGGCTGACACCAAACACACACACACCATTACATTTACATTGATATTTATCCAACGCGACTTCCATTCTCCTATTATCCACACCGATTTATAATGATAAACGTGACAACATCACAATAAGACTAACATAGTCGTTAGTGAATTTCTCGTCATTCAATTGTCATCCAGAGTCATCAGGAGTGGTTTTGATGTGAAAGGGTTTATTATAGAGACACATCCAGAGACACTCTTTTTTAACAGTGGTTGTGATGGGAATGAGGGGCTGCAATATCTACAACAATAAACAATAATATGAGCATTTTATTAACTATCAGTGAAACTACAAATGCACTGCATGTGCCTCTTTAATTTTATTTTTAGCATTTGCAGACTGGTTCCTATCAGAACTACTTTAGACCCGAAAAATGTCAGGAAATTTCTCTAGAACAAAGCGTTTGGCATCAAACCAGTCTGACTGATTTACTCTCAGCCATTTAACTATTTACATTTACGGCATTTATCAGACGCTTTTAACCAAAGCAACTTCCATTCTCTAACTACAGGGGGCGGTCTCCCGGAGCAACTTGGGGTTAAGGGTCTTGCTCAGGGACCCAGTGGTGGTGTGCTGAAGGTAGGATTCGAACCCATGACCTCTTGCACCAGAGGCAAGTATCCTACCACTAGGCCACCACCACCCATAATTACTGGTGTAATTATGCAGACTTTCTGTTATAAAATGACACGATACGACTAAAAAGTAGTAGCAGCAGCAGCCATTTAAACGCCTAATATTTGCCTGTAATATTTTTGGTCCATTTGAGTTAAAAGGAAAAGTAAGTATTTCTGATTAATGAAGACCTGAATCATAATTTCTTTCTGTCTATAAAGAACAAAATATGCTTTGATCTCACCATTATATGGGCTGCATTTGACTCTCCCCTGTGGATTCCCAACATATCCAGGTGCACAGCTGTAGAGTATTGAAACAGACTGACATGGCAGATCCATCGTGACACAAGGCAAAACACAGGCGTGACTCTAAAAGTGGATGGACTTACCGCTCACAGTACTGGCCGGTGTACCCTGGCTGGCAGGCCGTGCACTGGTAGTCCCCGTTGCCCTGGCTTTCACATGTCGGAGAAAATCTAAATGCAAATTGTTATTCAGCAGTAAATAATAACTAGTAATTCACTTTACTGTAAGTTTATTTATAGTATTCAAACCCCAGCATTTGTCTGTATAGTATAGTGTTATTTGTACAGAGGTTTCATTTGATTTTTATTTACTTAATATTATTCTGTGTCTCTGTGCCGTCGGGACATATGATTCTATAATGAATATAAATAACTCCGATACAATTCCAGGAGCAGCATTGACTGCGTGTTTAATTACTGCAGGCTCCTAATGGTTGCATTAGTGTAAATAATACTGTGTTTTGTGTGCTTTTTCTGGACTAACTGGTTCTCTGGGTCAGTGTGTGGACAGGCGCAGGGCTGGCAGTCCTCTGGAGTTCCAGCGGAGGCATCCCCAAAATAGCCGGAGGCACACCGCTCACACAGCTCGCCCATGGTGTTATGAAGGCAGTTCTGTGAACGAGAAGCAGGAATGGCCGCGTCAGAGTGAAGATATTAGCTAATGAAGCCTTTTACTAGTCTACTGACTGATACCCAGTTGTGCAGTATGTATAAGTTCTAAAAGGTCAGTCAGACCACTAGTACAGACTAAAAGCATGCTGGCCTACACGGAGATTAATGGTGTGTGGATGCAGCATACCATGCAGATGCCATTCTCTGGGTGACAGGAGTCGGAGTGGCCGTTACATTCACACAGCTCACAGTGGCCAAGATACAGACCTCCACCTGTGCGGGTGTAGCCTGGAGCACAGTCCTGTAATACACCAGACAGAGAGCAGCTGCACTTTCGGTCCATCAAAATCCACACTGAATTCAATGTATATTCATATATAATGTGTGCATAAATATATATGTAGAGCGTGTAGATCGTCCGTATTTAAATCTCTCTCGCTCTCTTACTCTCTCTCTCTCGCTCACGCTCTCTCTTTCTCTGTATCTCTCTCTCTCGTTTGTGACTTTTCCGTATCTAAACCTCGGGTTTATCTTTACATTTTCTTTAAGGGTAATGTATTAAACCAAGTTTAAAATGAAATGAAAGTGTTCTGGGAGCACTTGGGGGCATAATTATGGTTTGCACTATTAAATAGGCATTTTAAGGCATTTTTTTTTACCAAAACACAACAACGTGTTTTTTTCACTATAGGCGGGTAATCTTGGAACGTAACCCCCCCACTGTGAATAACAGGAGTCATAAATTATATAGGTCATAAATTGACCTCTAGGTACAAAAACATACATTTATAAAGCATTCTTCCTTTTCATATTACGTAATGTACTTCTTTTTCATGTGATTTGTTTTGCTACAAGTGCTGAATGTCTGTAATGCAGCCAAACACAGGAATTGGAACTTGGTTGCACCTGGCAGGACAGGCCTTGGTACCCAGGAGGACAGCGGCACTCCTCCACCTCTAGGGCCTCGGCCAGACCAGTGTAGAGAGGACTGGCGATCTCCATAATGATCCCTGAAATGCTGGAAGAGCGCATCTCTGTGTTATAGGAAGCTCGGATCAGAATGTCATCCAGGTCAGCCAGCACCATCATCAGGTGCTCCCGAGTGGCTGGCATGCCGTCGGGACGCTTCCAGTTCTCCTACACAGAACCAGATGAAGAAGAGAAGAACTCTGTGAGTTCATACTAATTGCTTTTTCTTTAATCATCTGTTACTATTGGTCTAAGAAAAACAAGCAGCAAGGCAACGATAAAAGGTTTCATGCATTCATTCGTAATCATTCACATTCATTATACACACTGCATCAGTTACTTTACTGTTCAAATGATCAATTTATCAACAATAAGTCCCCACCTCTCTAAAGACAATCTCAAAATCACGAGACTCTCTTGTCGCCTGTCCTCTCCGCCAGTCCTGACGGGCCACTAGTGTGATATCATTACCCTGGAAATATAAAGAATGTAATGAAGTCATTTATTTTTCGCGGGATACTGCGTCTCTGTATACCAGAAAACATCGTACTTACAATGATTTGAACGTCAATATCATCTATGGGAGCTCCTCTGGATCCAGGCACGTATGAGATTGTGTACCTGAGCTTTCCTCCATAGGAGGCCACCTGTTGGAATAGGAAAAATACCAGAATAAGAATTTCCATAAAAACTGAAAGGTAAAGGGCTAATCATTGTCCTCTATCCTGTAGTGTCAAAGATACTGTCACAGCGTTAGCATCAACCCACAAGTCTCTTTCCCCTCTGTGAAAGTGCTCCAGTGACCTTACTAAGTGAGGTCAATGGACATTCGATGTGAGCACAGGTGGAGGAGCACAAAAGCCTGGATCGGAGCAGGGGAAGGATCAGCAGGAAGGCCTAATTACCTTGTCCCCTCTGAACGTCTCTGGAAGCTGCCAGAAGAGCACATCCTCCGGGTTTAAGCTGAACCCTTTGTAGACCAGAGCGTACTAAAGCACAGGAGGAAAGAGTTGCAGTAGCAGTAGAAAAGACAGAAAGAAGCACACAAGCATGGCAGAGAGCAAAGCAGAGCAAAAAGGAAAGAGTTTCAGGTGCCTAAGTATCAGTAAATATCATTACTTAAGACACAACAAAGACAACCTAGGCCACGACTTGGTACATTTGTTCTGTATCTAAATCAAAATACTTTCAAAAATTCTTTCTGGCGTGCACTTTACTTTTCCATGCATGATTTAGAGGGAAGGACCACTCTAAGTTATATGGCTAACCTTCACATACCGTCTCACAAATACAGGCTAATCACTGATTAACCAGGTTCTTTACTACATAAAGCAATGAGGCACTTTGTCAACTATAAAACCAACCTGTAGCCCAGAGTGTGGTATTTCAGTAACATACTGTTACTAAGTGAGTACCTTTTTGGAGGAACCCGGGAGAGCAGCACTGGACAGACTCAGAGTGTTTTTTCTCTGTTTATCCTGTCAGCAAGACCAGACCAGTGTCAAAGCAGGGAACAGAAATGCTGGATTTAATCACATTAAAAGTATTTCAGCAAATAAACGTCTTAGTCCAGTATCCTCCCCACTAGGCCAGCACCACATCAGAACCACTCTAGACCTCCAGTATCATAGCAGGCCAATCAGCAGTGTAGCCACTGACAGGTGAAGCCAATAAGACTATAACTGGTTCCAATAACACCTGTGAATGAGGTGGACAATATAAGGCATCAAGTGTACAGCTAGGCCTCAGACTTAATGGGCTGGAAGAAGGAAAACTGGGTGAGAATCTATGTGACTTTGACCACAGGCCAGACTGTGATAACTGGGTCAGGGCTTCCCCAAAACAACAAGTCTTGTGGGTTCTTGGAAGCTACATTACACAGCTTGAAATTAAAGAAAGAACCTTTAGAAACCATGTGGCTTGATCGAGTTTGCTGTTTTGCTAAATTTGCTGGTTTTATTTCTAGTTCAAAGCATAAATGAGCTCCATGGAAACCCCCAGAGAGAATATACGATACCTTCACTGAGGTCGGGTGAGGGGCATGGCCTTGGGCAGTATGGCGAGACCCAGTGTCCCTCAAAGAGGAAGTTAGGGCAGAAGGAGGGGAAGGGGGGCTGGGAACATGGCCCCCTGAACGAGCCATGGCACCAGAGGCACCAAACAAATACGTGGAGGAAGAGGTTCTGGAGGAAGACGGGGGATAGAGAGAGGAGGCTGCCTGCCCCTGGGAGAGGTTGGTGAGGAGAGCCCAGATCTCATCATCGAGCTGACGCGCTTCGTCAGCAGACGGCTGGTGAGAGGCGAGGAAAGTCATGGGAATAGGAACCATAGTGACACAAAGGTCAGGCAGGATAATATCAAGGGATCCAAGGGTTATTTACGAATAGATCGTGCAGAGAGAAGGATAAGAAAGGGCATGCAGAACAGTCAGGGTCAGATCTAACTCGGTTACAGCATGACCAGGTTACCAAACCGGAGGCCTTATGTGCTCACACCTGTCCGTGCGATCCTGTTATTTCATTCAGGCCGTTTCAGTTTTCACTCCACAACCTTGTTAAGAACATTGTTGTCTGCTAACTTGGCAAAGACGACTATAACGTTTAGTATCCACATATACACATATACCTACCTCTGAGGAGACTGACCTAATGTATACACACTTAAACTTCTGTCTGTGTATTTTGCAGACTTTTATGCTTATTGAACCGCTTTTATTTTGCCTTTAGTTGAATCTCGATACTGTGGCAGTCAATGTGAACTGCAGCATGTTGCTGAGAATCTAAAAATTGTGGAAGTGCTTGGATACCTTGCATGCTCTTTTTGTTTGGGACCTTGCTGGCCCAAACTCCTCAAGCCATGCAGTGTTTATTTTCTAAATAATGCAACTCTCACTGCAATCTCTATATGTGGCCTGTGGAACTCATACTGTGTGTAATATAGTATGAACTGGGGTCATTAAATGCTGCAGTATTTTTCAAGGGGATTAATGTGGAGTTCAGAGTCTTATGTTACTTCTAACATCCAACTGACATAATTGTGCAGGAATGATGGATTGTTGCATCCCACAAAAAATGGTGATGTGATATTTCAACCAACTAAAATAACCGATTTGTTGTAACATGAGTACACATGTAGTAGGAGCCACTGCTTGGGCACTCAGAAACCATGCTGACATGCTGACAAATAAAAAATTCAAAGCATGAACAATAAAACAATGTCCACAAATCATGCAGGCTCAAGACTGCATCTGAAATTTCCCAATAGAAAAAAGACAGACCATGTCAAACCACAACAAATCTCACACTCTCAGGGCTTTACCTTGTGTGCTCGCTTTGAACGAGTAAAGTGAGGCTGCTTCTAAGAGCAGAACGATAAATTAAAATAAACACAAGTTCTTGAAAATGATCAGAAAAAAAATAATAAACCAAGAAACAAAATCTAAATGATAAAAATCCTTTGTCTATGAAGGAGCTCCAATCACCAGCTTCACCAACACCACCCAAACAATGTAAAGCAAACAGCAAACCATGCAAAGCTTGCAGAAGTGGAAAGAGAAATGCAAAGGCAGGTCCAGTCACCTGTATATGAATAAAGAGGAGGCCCTAGGGTATAAACGGAGTTTTAAACCACGTCAGATTGTACCTTGTCTCCCTGGTAGCTGCTGGGCAGTTGCCAGTAATGGGGCTCCTGGCCGACGCGGTCGAAGCCGGTGAAAGACAGCTGGGTCCCGTCTGTGGAAACCTCCACTGAGAAACCGGTGCTGATGCGGGTGGTGCGTTGTCGGTTCACAAGAGCAAAGCCCTGAATGTTTCCTGGAGCGAACTCAGTGGCGACCTGAATATAAGGGAAGAAAACAGTGAGTATACATATGTGTACATATGAAAAGTTAAAAAGATGAAGAATCCTGCTGCAGCATGTAGCATGACTGCTTCGTGTCCTCGAAATGTAGTGTTTTAAACTCCCTCCCCCAATTTTCAACTCTTATCTCAGTTTATTTAGTAATAGAACGATGTGCCCTGTCTAAACGTGTGTAGAGAGAGTTTTTTCAATGTTTCTTGTGTACGAGTGTTTGTTTTTGCGCACCACACGCTACTAATGCTAACTGTTAATACTAGGGATGTCCCGATACCACTTTTCTATGTCCGATACCGATATTGTAAATTTGGATATCTGCCGATACGATACAAATCCGATACTCACCAAGCCTTTTTTTAATCAGTAAGCAAAAAATAATGCTTTTAAAAATCTCCGGATACATTTTGCATACCTTAACACAAATACAAAAATC
>JBBPDH010000130.1:3838483-3850354 GCA_037974565.1 Clupeocharax schoutedeni
TACACTTTTAGTATGAGTTCTACGCAAAGTTTTATAAATGAGACCCCTGGTCTGGCAGGATCCGTGTCTCTCAGGGTTCGGTGAATCCCTGGTTAAACACACTGGATTGATTTGTTCTCTGCACTGTTATAACAGAAGCCACGTCGTCTCGTCTCTCTATGTATCTGTACAGTATATAGCAGAGATGACAATAAAGGTGACTTTGACTTTGACTTTGATTAGTTGGAGCGTGTCTACAGGTAAATCTCCAAACAGTGCTGGACTTGGGCCCTCCATACCTGAAAATGCCTACTTCAAAAAGATGAGCACAGCTAGATGTATTGGAAAGGATGTTAGTTATTCAGATGTGTGATAAATGAAAGGATAAAATAGAATAAATGAATGGAGAAACGAGTGCAGATGATTCCTGACAGGTGTAGAAGAAAACAATTAACCTAACCATGCTCTGTGCCATGTGTAAAATTGCCAAACAGGCGTAGTTGACCTTAGTTTTGGATGAAAATGACAGGAGAACGGGTATAAGTGGCTTTGAAATTATTAGGCCATAGAAGACAGGAGCTTGGATGGTGTTTAGCAAGAGTGACATGCATTTATATGTAAACAAGCTTGGAAATTGTTTAAAAACGCATATCCAGCGAGTGTGATTCTCATTCAGTAGTGTGATATATAATGATAAATGAGCAACACCTGCAGAACATGGTCAGACTGTGCTAGCTAAAGTAGTAGAAATGTATCTATATAGAGGGATGATTTAGCAGAGCTGCAGAGCAAAAAGGCCCCCCCCCCCCCCCCATCTCAGAGTTCAGTGGTCAACAGTGGTAAACATCCACAGGCACTGGTTTACAGAGATGTGGTCTGTGGTCACATGAGTCCTTCACCATATTCTCCAAAAGTGGGGAAGTGCATGTGGGGTGGATGCTAAGAGAACGATATATGCTTGACCCGTGCATTGGGAAGCATGGTTTGCATTTACTTGTTCCCATATAAGGAATGGTTACTGTGAATCAATGCACAGTTATGCTGACCAATCATTTTCATCCGCTGTAACATTTCTGACATCCCATCCCTCCAGTATAGTTGTTGTGGAATCTATGCCAAAGCACACTGAAGGTGTTCTGGTCCAACACCAAAACTATTTTGATTCCTCTTTCATTTTTCATCCTTATGAATGTTACCATTGATTTAATAATTAAAGATGCTTTTGTAAATAATTGCAAAGAACACATAGTTCTTGAATGTTTACTTATAAAGGCATTTCAATATTTAGAGCAAGAGACAAGACCTAGGAAGACCTCTTTATAAAAGTCTCTCCTGGTTATCAAGGATAGTCCCTTCAGTCAAATGTTACCAGCTTTAATAAGATTTATGCTGGAACTACGGTTATATGGAAGTTCACCCAGGGTGTGTTGATGCTTACAGCATTAGACATTACGCTGAGGTGGTTTGGTAATTTAAAAAATTACATATAATAATAATAATAACAGCCGCTACTCCTGTTTTCAAAATGGCGACATATGCAAATGAGCATAAAAAACAAAAATGAACTACTTTCTTTTTTTTAGGTCACTGTTTTAGACTGTTTTATACCGGTTTTATTGTTCTATACAGATTTTACTAACACATTCTGAGTTCTAAGGGTTAAACCAAACTGTGTTGGACTCCAGGATCAAAGCTGGACGCCCTTGGCTTGAACGCTAGCTCCTAGAAGATCATAGGAGTGCATGGCGCTTGCTCTCTCCACACATTCCTTGTCACTCCTAATGCGGCGTGATGTTCGACATGCTGGATCCCGCTGTCAGGCGAAGTCATGGGCCGGCTGAGTGATGTGCTTCTGTCTTGGGCTAGCATGATGTTCGTGGCCGTAGGGCAGTGGAGAAAGTCAAGGCCTTAGGCCACCACTAGAAGTGATTAGCCAGCCATTTGGAAAGGCGCTAAAGGGATTTCACATGTCACACTAGCAGGTCCAGCAGCTCTTCCTCTGCAACATAGGGAAGCAGTTCAGAGCCCAAAGCTGCTTCAGTGGAGACATGTCAACCCTGACATACCAGAATCGACAGTACTGACAGCAAGAGTTGTGACAGGCAGGAATAGTGCATGATGGCAAAGCAAAGCCACACGTGACACCTTCAGTGATCTCACACCATACTGCAGTAAAGTTTAAATAAATGTCAAGTTCAAATAACTTTCATGTCTTAGAGAAAATACACATTTCACATGAAGTTTGTGGTGCGTTAAAAGCTGCTTGAGAGGCACGGGCAAGGTTACTTTCGAAATGCATTCCAGTGCAGATAGCTTGATAGCTTAACATCTCGTAATCAGTATTGTTTCTCATCAGCAGCCATGTTTTGTTGTAATTTATGTTAGAGAGCAAACCGGAAACCTGTTCTTATCGTTTTCCCCAAGAGAATTCAAATGGCATCCTGCCAGCCGTGCCTTTGTTGCAGGTGTTGCTGTGGTCTGATTAATGTGATTACTGCTTATTTTCATCAGGTGTGAGCCACCACAGTTATCTCGTTTCCTGCCGCCTGTATTCCATTACTTTCTAGGAACTGAATTGCACATTGATCCACAGACTCGAGCTGATTACTATCTGTGATTAAAAAAAAAAGAGCATTTTTATTTCCTCAGTCCTGTAAGCAGTGCTTTCGTCTGAAACCCTCTGACACAGCAGGGTGTGTTGGAAAAATGTCGTTATTTGGTGGATGAAAAATGAGAATGTGAAAAGAAAAGTATAGAAGGATGTGGAGTTCTCAACAGATCAGACCAGTTTTGGTCTTAAATTTTAAAAATAAAACTGTAAATGTAAAATATGAGTAAGAATTTAATAAAAGAGTCAAAAGATTATCCAAAACTGAGGCCATATTTGGTCTGTAATATTGTTCTTTTAGCAGTTAATCCTGTTTACAACAGTTGAGTTTTAGGACAGGGTTTATACTCATGTGAGCAATTTTAAATGCGCACAAGATGTATTTTAAACAGGTATAAACCTGCTCCCAGCACAGTAGGTGGCTTGATATGCAGATGTTATAGAGTAAATACATCACCGCAAATCACTTTTGACAACCCAAACCCCTCCCAATGCTGTTATCAAGATTTCCCCCGCTGTTCTGTTTATGGGGGTGAGACCCCTCCAGTGCTGGCATAGCTTAACAGAGACATTATTTAAGCTAACCACGTTGCTCACGGTTCGCTTAAATAAACCTTTCTCATGTGTTTTTTTCACTGTACCTCTACAAATCTTCCTATGCATATGGTTAAAAATGACACTGATGCAGAGTTCCTGCTATTTGTTGTTTAGTAAACCATGACAGCAGGTGTAAGAAATCAGCAATGATGTGCAAAGCTGTGATTTTCTTTTGAATAAAAACAGAAAACCTAGAGAAACTCAGGCGATTGGTTGTTTTATATGAGCTGATTTGCATTATACACCACACAGCAAGCCAGTTTTACTCTGACGAGCCAGAGAAGCGTTTGAGTGCGAAGTGTGAAAGTCCAGACACCAAATGAATGAATCAACCAGGTGTAATATTCATTAATGCGTGTGCAAGTAAAATAAAGATATTTAAGATGCCAAAACACATTCAAACATCATAAACATCATATATATTTTCAAAGCAAATACATATCAAGATCATACAGTGGTCCAGATGTATTTATATTGTGGGGGGACGCAGCGCTCTACATCTCGGCTGTTGTCCGGGAGGGAAAAAGTGAGGGGCACGAAACTAATGATTTTGAAAAGTGGAGGCACGGCACCACCAGCTATAATGGTTCTGGCTCCCATGAGTTCATGTCAGCCTAGCCATGAATAATCTATTAATACACACAGGGAGGACTGCTGATTCATTCATGAAAACTGTAAGCATCCATAAATTAACATTACAGAGTTTAGCAAATAAGAAATAAACTTGAATGCACTTTGTGTTTGTAAGTAGAAGGTATTTGTTTTATTATATGTTAAATTTGATGAGGTTTGTGTTTGAGTTTGTGTTATGCCTGCAGAATTCCTTGACAGTGTTTTTTTTTACTTGAAGAACAAAATGCAATAAAGGTGCCACAGAATATATTTTGGCATCATTTCATTATTTAAATAGCAGTGCAGATTATGAACCTGCTTACTTTAAAAGGTACAACAGAATAACAGGTTAACCTCCTTTTAAATGGAACAGTTGTTATGGGTTTCTGGTAATGCTTCATTAGCCAAAGCATCTCATAATCAGGAAGTGTGTCAGTAAGCCAGTTCACAGACACAGCAAATTCATCTCTTGAACTAGGGTTCAATCCATGCAGATTCAATCCATGCATTCAAAGGCAATCAAAACTTGCATCCGCCTACGCAGCCAGCGTGTATCGTCAAATTTCTCTCTCCGACGGAAAACAGCACTTGTCCTGGCCGTATAAAAGCCCATCGGAGGCAATTTACAGCAAGTCAGTTTTGCTCTGATGATCAGATTACACCCTTTTAAACTGGCAATAAAATCAAGTGAAACGTTAAATGGACTTAATGTGCTTTTACAGAGGATTTTATTGTGATACCCTATTAGATTAAGACACCAATAAAATATCAGAAGGTACATGGGCAGAAATCC
This sequence comes from Clupeocharax schoutedeni, assembly GCA_037974565.1. Taxonomy (NCBI): domain Eukaryota; kingdom Metazoa; phylum Chordata; class Actinopteri; order Characiformes; family Alestidae; genus Clupeocharax; species Clupeocharax schoutedeni. Next base: position 3,843,073 of record JBBPDH010000130.1, read on the forward strand.
ATTAAACTTTAACTCTCCTCTTTATGTATGCTCTACATGTGCAAAAGAATGTAGACAGTCTCTGTAAATATTGGGTTTCTTTCTTCTTTTTTTTTTAGCCACAATTGCTGTTATCAAGTCAATACAATCAAACATGCCAGGCAACCTCCCTGGACAAACAGTAGAAAGGCAATAGAAAAGGGTAAATAAAGAAAGTCCAATTACTTTTAACAGGGCAAAGCCATCATTCCAGCAAGTTATATTTCTACCATGCTGAAGCTGCTTTGGTCCACAGTTCGGGCTGTTGTTGTGGAATAAAAATATATAGAAGATACATAGGCTCAGGGCTGTAGTGCAAAGCATATAGCATACAAACCATCTTTCCTTGAATACTACACAAAATACAAAGCTGTTTGTGAAGAGCTTCATGTTTTGGGTTTCCATGGCTGAGCTGGTGCAAGCATACAATCTCCATGTGCAAACCAAAATGGTAAAATTGTATAATTCAGACCACTATTAAATTCTAGAGGACTGGAAACACATTCACAGAAATGATGAATCGCAATCTACCATCTGTGCGTGTGATGGATGAATCTGGATTTAGCAGATATCTGAATACATTGTGCCATATGTGAAGTTTGGTAGAGGAGGAATAATGGGCTAGGACTGCTTTTAAAGGTTTGGACATGGTTTGCTTTGTTTAGTTTGGGGTGGATGAACTACACTGGCCTTACTTTAGTCTGATTGAACACCACTAGGATGAACCAGGAATCCAACAGCGGGCTAGACTTTATCATCCAACATCAGTTCCTGACCTCACTAATGCTCTTGAGTCAGGAGTTAACGCCTGGAGAACCTCTTTCCAGAACCACAAACAGCAGTAAAGGAGGCACCAACAGCACAGTGCCCAGAGTTTTGAAAATAATTGTTTAACAAGGTCATATATATATATGCGATGTTTGGGTGTATAGATGTGAGTGGATGTAAGCCACCAGCTGGGTCATCCACTTCTCAGCCTAACAAGATATGCATAAATAACCTTTGCATTATTGCCAGGATTCATAAGGTGGGAGGGTAGTGACATGGATTTCAGTCACGACAGGCTCTTTTTAACAGCTGCAGGTGCAGTTGTGGGCAGTAGAGATGTGTAATAACTCCACCTCTCCTCCTCGCTTTCAGCTTAATTGGCAAACTGGAGTATGCTCAGACACAGAAGTGTGCTGCTAGCTCAAAAACCGACTATATATATACAGATACTACTGTTACTACTATTACTAATAATAATTAAGTTTCAATTCAATTCATATGTTAAAGCTGGACATTATCTGTTTCTCCCTGTCAGCAAGGAGAACACTCTCCCTGAGCAAGGCTAGGAATTCCTTCAGCCTTATATTGACTTAAAGCAGCCCCACACGTAATACAGCAACAGCAGCAGATATCAGAGCCGCAGGAGCTCACACCTGTAACTCCCAGCCTTGAACAGGCCCTCCCTATGCAGACTCTGATAACAACTGTCAATTCAGCCTCCCCAGAGGGAGGGCTAAAATATTACAGAGCAAGAACTCGGCAACAGGATTTCAACCTACACTCCTCATGGCACTGTTTACAAGTGTGAGTGTGTGGGTGTGTTGTTACTAGAAGGACTGCAGAAAAATACTCATTATTGTTTTATATCACCCCCAGCCATACATCAGTCAAGACATTTAATTTTCCCATTAGAAAATGAACACACTGAGAATACATATAGCAAAGATCTAAATTAAAGTCCCTAAGGACAGTAAGTACTACAGCTTTGACTTGTAAGCAACTGTCATGAGTTTGTATTGAATTTTAAGTTCTGTCCTATTACTTAACGCATATCTACTATGATATTACTATAATATTTCAAAATAGCTTGTTTATTCGGGACGTATCTCTTGGCCATTCTATCTAAAACATTAACGTGAGAAGGAACACTGTTGCTTCATAATTTAGCCCCTCCATTGATATACAAGCGAATGCCACCGGAGTAGTTATTTGGGTGGTGTGCAATTCTTAACACAGCAGTGATAACATGTTAGCAGCATATTTTCCTTGTGAAGTGAAAGTGATCATTTGTTATACGTGAACACACTACTGCACACAGTGTGAACAGCACGAAATTCACCCTCTGCATTTAACCCATTCACCAAGTGAAGCAGGGGGCACCCAGGAACACGGCGCCCGGGGAGCAGTGTGGGGGACGGTACCTTGCTCAGGGTACCTCAGAGGTGCCTAGCGGTCTTGGGGATCAAACCAAGACTTTCTGGTCGCAGGGCGAATGCACTAATCACTAGGCTCCATGACAGCTCTCTTGCTCCACCACCCAAATAAAATTTGCTCATTGATAGATGGGCTACAGGGACATTGATAAAATGTCATGCAACAGTCTGTTAAAGTGCACTTATCTGGTAAAATGACGTAGACGTGTAAGGAATTCCTTATGGGTCTATGTGTACTTCTATCTGCTCTTTCATTAAGGAAAAAATAAAATTGGCCAGAAACACCTGCAGTGATCTGCAGATATTATTACTCTATTTCTAGACAACCTTAGCTGGCAGCTTTCCCATATACAGTTTCAAGCAGCTGTGCTATACGCCTGCAGTGTCTACAAAACATGCCACATGGGGTTTACATCTGAAACGGAATGGACTGACACGGGGAGATGACTAACGGGGAGAGGGGTGTGAGAAATTGCACCAGTTATCCATGATTTGTAACAAGTTCTATAGTAAGGACATCGAGGTGATCGAGTTTAGACACAGTGATGGGCCTGGATCGATGAACACCACAGGTCCGATCAAAAGTGCTAGGACAAATGCATGGGTTCATGGCTGGCCACACTACAAAAGCCATGAGATTCTGTGAACGCTGAAACAGTGCAGTTTCCTGGAAGCAGAGAAACATTAGCAAGAATACGAACTGCTGGATCAGTTACGTTTGCTAACTGCTTTTGTTTGCCCCGAGAACAAAATGTTCCACATTATTATTTTTAATTGCAGACCTATGCCTTTACCGTTAATTATCCATTTAGTCAGGATTGAGAAATATTCATCTGGTGGCACCTGATTGAACTATAATTGGCAACTTAATGTTAATTTCTGTAATACATTACAATTACTCTCAATTACTTTTACACTCGGTTATTCAAGTGGATCTTGAATTCAAGTACAAAGGCCAGAGTGACTGTACGTCCGATGGCCTTATCGTGATCAGCATGGATAAGCCTGGCCAGAGTGAATCGGCAAGCTAGTCCCAAGGTAAAGCCAGACTGAAGTCAATAATTAAGATATAGAACTTGCGGGTGGACGCATTCCATAAATCCTTGCTTGCGTAAACAGTGACTGCATTGTGTGACTGTCTAAATAGTTTCTAGGCATCTTCTTTACAGTAGTACAGGAGTATTATTTTGGCCAGACTGGACTGGACTTTATATTTTATGGTTAAAATATATTTGTTGCATTTAGACTTGATGTGTGGTACCAGATTGCCACCATAAAAAGTTTTCGGGCAAAATGCTGTCCAGCACTTAAATCCATTTTAAAGGCAGTTCACACACCTTAAGAGGCGTGATAGTGTGAAGAGACCCAAGGCGCTCAGCACATTTGGATGCCCAAGTCAGTGAACTTTCGTGATGCTACAAAGTGGCACTGAATCACATGCATGAGTAGACTGAGTAACTTATGTCTAATCGTGAATTTACTCATGAGTAAGTGCTCTTAGTGGCTGACGTTAATGGAAGTGCTGATGACATTTGGTTGCTACTTCATTCAAGCATGTAGAGTCTTTATCAAAGAGCACTTACACATGCACATATGTGTACAGCATGTATAATTGTTTAACAAAACACCTTCAGTCACTTTGAAACCTTTTTAGGCTCTTATGGTGTCTCCTCCACCGGATTAAAGCCGCATGCAAGTCAGCACATAAATTCAGTTGAACAATTCACACATCTAGCAACAGATCCCACATTGAACAGTTGCCATGACAAATGGAAGACGTCTGGGGCTCCAGACTCCAATCAACCAACTGCAATTCCATTGTGAAACTGAACTGTGTTATATTTCATTTGGAGCCCCTTTCATCTTTTTTGATTCATGTGGTGGATTGCAAGCAACCTATATCCCAGGGAGTGACAGGGAAAGTGAGCTTTACTTGTCTCTGAGTTTTTAATGACACAGTAAGACTGAGAGCTGTGGCCTTTCCACAGGACATGAATATTGACACAGCATCTTGATGAAACATATAATTGAACAAAGTGCACGTCCCTTTTTCTGAAATGCGTTCATGACCTGAAAGGTAGGTAAAAAATCTAAAGAAATATGTCATTTCCCTATCAGAGATGAAAAAATATATGTACTTTATAAAACATGATTACAGGTTCACATGATTGGTGATGTCTTCCAGTGGAAGCCAAACAGAAGGCCTGAAACATACACAGGCCAGCATGGGTGTAACATATCCATTTCTGGAATAAAAAAACAAGTGTAACAAGAGGCTCCTCACCATCTCTTCAACCCGTACCCTTCCCAAGCAACATCTTTAGTGGAGTTGGTTCTCCACCAAGGCCCCATAAGAAGCCATACACAGTTAATGAAGTTTTTAGTTTTATACAGACAGTGAGAGTTTCTACAATTCCACCACCTTGGTGCCAATGCTGAGAAAATGGTGGGTCATGTCGGGCTTAAAGGTCCCATGACATGCTGATTTTTTATGCTTTTATATATGCCTTAATGTCCCCTAATGCTGTCTCTTTCCAAAATTCAGCCTTGGTGCAGAATTACAGCTACTTTGAGTGCCATTTCTGTGTCTGTAGCTTTAAATGATAATGAGGAGGAGAGAGGCAGAGCAAGATGTGAGTGGGGCCAGCTTAGAGGGGCCATCAAAGCACAGAGCAACTACCATACTTCACACGTTTGCAAGCCATGATGTCTCTTGAGCCAAAGTGGTCTCTCACACATAGCATTGACAGTCAGTGGAGCTTATTTTTTAGGGGAAGGTGGCCAAAATCTCTGGGCGAGCAAAGCATGAGAAAGAGGAGGTTACCTTTCCCCGTGTGACGTCATACAGGGCCAAATTCCAGAGATGTTGTTCTCTCAACAGCAGAGCAGAACGACAAAGACACTCTTTACACCTATCACCATTTCTAGCCACTACAGGGACCCAGTGAAAGGTTTGCGATTGAGTGGTGTGTGAGAAGTGAGTGTATTGAAGACCAGATATCCTGCTCCATTCTGAATCATCTATAGAGGTCATATGGAAGGCCAGGCAGGAGTGAGTTACAGTAGTCCAGTTTGAGATGACAAGTGAGTGGAATCAGTGGTGAGGAATGGATGAATTCTTCTGAAGTTATAAAGAAGACATCACCAAGTTCAGGAGAGACTTAATGTGAGATGAAAACACTTTATTTAAGAGAACAAATAGACTTTGTGCTTTTGTTGTGGGAATGATGAAAGCATTTCCAAAAGTGATGACCATGTCAGGTCTTGGCAAGGCATCTACTGGGATTTAGCTTCAGGTGATGGGCTGGCATCCAGGAGCAAATGTCATTCACACATGCAGGGATCTGGGCTGAGATCTGAAAGTCACCAGGAGGAGAGAATGAGTGGAGTGTCATTAGCTTACGTAGGAAAAAATATGTGAAAATATAATCACCAAGAACACAAATGAATAAAGAAAAGAGAAGGGCTTCAAGTACTGAACCCTGAGGATCACCAGTGGTAAGTCTTTGTGGGGCTGACTAATATCCCTGTAAATCTGACCCAGTGCACAAGAGAAGAGAGTGGGCATGGGATCATTTGTGGCCAAGGCATGAGATGGGAGGAAACATGACTCTAGCAGACCACAATTGTCCACCAGGGTGCAAGAAGAAGATGAGAGAAAGTATTGGAGTTGAAAGGGACTTCCATGGTAACGGGTCCCCATCTACTAGGGAGAGTAAGTAAGATTGTCCAAGTGTTAGGGGCCAGCAGATGGGATTGGGCTCTGTCAAACTGGACTTCTGTGTTTCAGTCTCAGCTATACAGAATCAGGCACACACTGGGCTGTATGCAGGACCTTGCATATGCTGCTGGCTGGGGCTTATCTTCATGGACTAAGTACAAGCTGCTTTTCAGTTTTGGTTTATGTTTAGCCTTATATTGGGATGCCAGTCACACCAGCCAAACTCAGGGGTAGTGAACTTTGGAACCACACATGGGCTGTGACTGAGGATGTTTCCGGAGTTCGTGAGTACACAAGTGCAGAGAGGAATGTACTCAGAGAAACACCTTCAGTTTATAAAGCGTCCTGGATACTTCCCTAATTCATTTTAGCTTGTTTAGAGAGGAACTCTGCACCCACGTCCTTGGGCTCTCTTGGAAGCTCTGTCTCTCCACTGCCACAATATTGTCCTTTCCATAATATTAGAGAATAGCATAAGATTATTGCACCGTGTCATTAATGTTTCAGAGGAGCTTTTCACAACATGTACTTCTACCTAAAATAGAGCAAATGGCTAAATCTATTTTTGAGCCATTGTAGAATGGCTCAATACACTTTAAACTATTCTGAATGACTCTGAGGTATGAATTTATAAAAATAAGTGGAATGCTCCTTTAAGGCTCTTATCATATTTCAAGAAACTCAAACCAAATAACTTGTTACGGATTTTGAATATGTGTATTTCTGAACAACTACTACCATTTATTCTTAAAATCGCCCTTCAAACATAGCATTTATGTTTATTAATTAACCATAATTGTAAGTGTTTTCTTTGCTGCCATTCAAAATATACCCCTACAGGAAGCGACAATGGTTTATTGGTCAGTTGAAGCTCATCTGCTCATGTGACAAATGCTATTATAGAAGCCACGGTTTTATTATTATTATTAGTTTGTAGCTTTAATGTATATTATGGTCTTCTTTTCTCATGGGAAGCGGCAGTGAGAGTAACACACTGACCAAGCTGAGGCGGGTCAAACCTGCAGAGAGTTATTCTTATTGTATTTATGAACATTTTTCTTTAAAAAAATGTGCTTCTATTAATCTCGCTTCAGTGAATCAGTTGTGCTCTAAAACAAGTTGATACACAAGTCTAATCTGAGGGTGTACTCACACTAGGCACGCATGAACTGTACTGTGCCGGAGTACGATTGTCCCCCCTCCCCACTCCCCCCCTGGCCCGCACTCACATTAGATTTCTGCATTCGTGCCAGAGCACACTTACATCATTATGTTGCTATGGTCTCAGGATAAACAGGAAGAGCGGCGCTCTCGCTGAACGCAGTGCAGTCCATCGCTCTGT
>JBBPDH010000130.1:3902407-3925833 GCA_037974565.1 Clupeocharax schoutedeni
CCAGAGGGACATGGATTGTGTGGGCCCAACAGACTGTTGCTAACTGGGTTGGTGAATGAGTTAAATGCAGAGGAAGAATGTCATGCTGTTCATGCTATGTGCTGTGGTGTGTTCACGTATGACAAATGGTCACTTTCACTTATTGGATGTATGTCAGGATATAATCATTTCAATGGAATTTCAGACAAAAGAAATCAGCAATGCATTGAAAAAAAAACAGCATACACTAAAATATCTGGTTACCAGCAAAACCAGCATATCGTCATTGTCAGATTAAAAACCTGTCATCTCATTTTAGGTCGGATTTAAAAAAAAAAAATTTATTTGAAAATACCAGCTGCCAGCAAATATGATAAATGGACCAATAGAACATGCATACAAAATACCTGTTGTTACTTTAACTTACAGTGAAGAGTGTTTATTCTACTGTAAGTAGGTTATCTATAGGTTTTCATACAAGCTTGTTCTGACTAATTGCTGCAATTGTGAGATTATGATGCTATAATTTTTATTAGATTTCACACAAATGACAGTTGTCTTTAGGGGCGGAATGGAAGTTATTCAGCTTGATGACCTTTATCCTGTGATGAAACATTTTTATGCTGATGGACATAGTCTCTTCCAGCATAACAACTTCACCATCCACTGTCCATGAGAGGTCACTGAATGGTTTCATGAGAATGAAAATGACGTACATTGTATGCTCTGACCTTTGTTGTCACCAGATCTCACCTATGGGAGAATTCAGACTGAATTATCTTTCAGCAGAATGTCTTTCAAGAGACTTGAAGAATCTATGCCAGGAGGCATTGAAGCAGTTCTACTAAGACGGTTTATGCTGTTTTTTTCATCCATTTATTTATGAGTAACTTACAACCAGTTTGTGGGTTACCTGTGTTCTGAAATATTTGTTTATTGCATATTCCAAGCTGTTTGGCCCCACCATTCTCCAGTCGCTCCCTCTATCTATCCAGTCCTGCCATAGCCTCCCTGACTGCCTAATCACTCAGAGAGCAGATAATGGGGGGCAGATTTGGCCTTATTACTGTCATTAGTGCTATGCCTGTCTAGTCATCAGAGTTGAGAGGAGGCACACACTGGTGCCGGATGCTTGACATGGTTCTTGTAATGACCCAGCAGTGTGCCATTGTGTAATATGGTGAAGGGCAGTTGTCTTGGGTCCCTGGGCTAGAATGAGCTCCATGGGAAAAGGCTGGTTGACTGTTCTAGACATTAGAAATATGTTTATGAAGTTTGCAAGTTGTTCTCTGTAGAGACAGCTTTACAGAGCTAGACAGCTAGCTAGATATTTGCCTGAGTTGTAAACAGATTGAGTTGTATAGGGTTCAACTTTAATATGAATGCTGTGCAATATTTTGTTCATGATATAAGTCTATGCAATAATCAATCCTGACGCATGCAAGTTTTGGACATAAACATTTGGATGAGCATTCTGATCAATGCTCTTCCAGTTTTGCAAAGATACAATATACAAAGGGGCCAATTAAGAAGTTATAGGGCCCGATTGCTACTCTTTAATCTTTTTTGGGGTAAGTATGTGCCACATTTATCACAAAAAAGCATCATAATGTGACATTTTCCCAGTATGGTTCAGCCCAAGTTTCTATGCACAGACATGCATCTATACACACACCCAAGAATCCCTAGAAACAATTGGGGCTGCGCAAAAAAGGTTAGGCTCCAAGCGGACACATTGTGTCTGGATGCCTGTCTCCGATCCCTGCGTGCAATTGTCTCTAATTGTGACACTGATTCAGGGAGATCAGCATTCTTCAGCCTCTTATGGTTTTGCAGTTGCGCCTCTTGGAGCCTGGGGGACTATTAACACGATACCAATCTAAACCGATGGCTCCAGCCCCGGCCTCCCACTCTCCCACGCAGAGGCAACCTGTCCAAGCCCATGTGCACCGCAGCATCTCCCCCACCGCTGCCGAGAGCCGGGCATTAGCAAGAGCAGCCTGTCACTGACAGACACGCACCAGAGCCGGGGGTAATTATGGGGACGCTCACAGAGACAGTCTGTGTCATCGCATCCCGCAGTCTCCACGCTTAAGTCAACATGCCTGACTGCCCCACGTCTTTAGGGTAATTAGTCTAATGATGTGGCTGTGTGATTCATGTTGCATTTCCATAACTCTTGCCTCAAGGTGTTTTTGTGTGTTTCACAGCTCATAATGATGGATGATAAGAAAAAATGTAAAAATAAATCACATGCACAGACAAACACACACACACACATACACACACACACACACACACACACACACACCCACACACACACACATACACACACACACACACACATAAATATACACTGACTTGGATAGACCTGTGTTGTTTTCTGGGTCATTTTATCAAAAACACCCATAAATGTTTTTTTGATGGGTATAAAGTTGCAGAATACACCTGCGGCTGCACAAAGAGACTAAGCAGATGTAATCCAAATCTAGAGGTGGGCATCGATTCATTTTTTTAACGCCGTTAATCGCATGGAATCTTCGCATTAACGGCGTTAACGCTGATAATCAAAAACCCCACCGCAACCCCCCACCGCAACCCCACCCCACCCCGAGATTTCAAACGTCCGTGAACAAGCTGAAAAAGAAAGCGAAAGTGAAACTCAGTCTGGGGGAGAGACCTACACAGGTTTAAAACTTGCATGAACCGGACATGTCACTAAAATATCAAGGTGAAATTCATCATATCCTGCCTAGTGAGGACCGGGGGAGAGGGGTGGGTTGGGGGGGCCTTAACGGCAATATTTTTTTTATCTTGCGATAAGAATCCCTGCACTATCCAAATCACAATCACCGCATGGCTGTACGTGTGGAGTCCTGGCAGATCAGGTACAGCAAATTTGCTGTGGTTCATAGACATTTCAGTGTCACTGATTTTCAGGTTGAAAATGGTCCACCAACTAAACATGTCCAGTGGCCCTGTAGAAACTGAGCACTGACAGACTAGACAACTCGAGGACAGCTCATCATTAGTGACTATGGTGGTGTTGGCCTATTGGGTGGCCTACTTGCCTCTAGACCAGGGGTGGGCAAACTTTTTGACTCGCAGGCCTAAAGTTTGACAGAGGGGGCAGACCAGAATAGGAGAATGGTGTGTTTGTGTGAACTAATATAAATTAAATGTAAAAACCATTACGTGAAAAGATTTGGCCTTTAATAGGCAGCAAAACGCCATGGTCCTAATTTATTGTAAAAATTGTTTTACATATTTATTAATTTAATAACGAAGTAATAAACTCTCATTCAGTTTCAGTGGGAACAGTGTTGTTGATCTGCTTTTTTTGCAAGTGCATCAGTGTTTGGTGTTATATTTGTTGTACAAAGCGACAAAATGAAGTTTTGAGATTAACTGTACTGCATCACACTCAAGGGTCAATGTCTTCGGGGTGCGCCATCTGTTGGGGAAAGATGGGAATTGCAGCTAGGTAAAATTATTGAGGTGTCTTTATAATAAAATATAATTTAATAATATTGTGGACGAGTTTGGCGGGCTGGATTAAAAAGCGCAACGGGCTGTATATGGCCTGCGGGCCGTAGTTTGCCCATGTCTGCTCTAGACAAAGAGGTCTTGGATTTGAATCCTGCCTTCAGCACTACCACTGGGTTCCCGAGCAAGATCCTAAACCCCAGGGAGACTGTCCTCTATAGTCTGAGACACACTTTGGATAAAAGTGTCTGCTAAATGCTGCAAATGTAATTAATTGTCAAGTTGAGCCATAGTCTTACATGGGGGTCATTTAGTGGGATCTCTATAATGGGAAGTGGCAAAAACCAAGTGAAACTAAAAAGCAAATGTGTTGCCCTATACACTGCATTTTGGGGATTTGCTGCACATTGTTGGAGGATCAATCCCCAGATAGACAGAAACAAGTAGATATTTGTAGGGTTTGGTTTTTTTGGTTGATTATCTCTTTGCAGGTCCCATGACGTAAAAATGTCACTTCATGAGATTTTATAACATTAATAGGAGTTACCCTAGCCTGTCTATGGTCCTGCAGTGGCTAGAAATGGCAACAGGTGTAAAGACTTTCTTGGTCATTCTGCTCCGCCATTGAGAGAACAACGGCTCAAATGGCCCAGTTTGGAATTTGGCCCTGGATGTTGTCATACGGGGAAAGGTTACCTCCTCTATCTCATGCTTTGCCTGCCCAAAGAATTTGGGCCCCTGGCCCCTCCCCCACCTTCCACCTTGCACCACCTCTCTCCTCTTTATTATCATTTAAAGCTACAGGCACAGAAATGGTACGTCCTCTGGAAATCTCATGGTGGGACTGACTCAAAGTGGCCATAATTCTGCACCAAGGCTGAATTTCAGAAAGAGACTTCAGATACAGTATTAGGGGACCACTAAGACCTATATAAAAGCATAAAACATCAGCATGTCATGGGACCTCTAATGTTTGGCTCTTTAGGGCAGATCTATGATTGTTCACCCCATATTTTACTTACACTCTCACAAAACAATGTACTGTACTCAGTGGTACCCCCAATGATCTTTAGTACCTTGACATATTTTCCCAGCAATTCCTATCCTACACCCACCTTTTGGGAATTCTGTGACATCAAAAAACATTTAATTCAAAGCAATAAGCTTTTGCATATATGAACCCCGTGGGCTGGAAAGTAAATTATACATTCTGTAATATTGATAATGTTTCACACTGCCTTACATTTGGTAAAAAAAAAGGACATTTGTTTTTCCATAATAGCTGCCTTTTACAGTTCCATTTCTGTAAGGTTCTGAAAAATATGTGACAAAATATGTCATTTCCAGACCTCTTGGATTTGTGTTTTGTTGTCATTATCTATAAAACCATAAACTAATCATCATATTTCACAGGCTCAGATTATTAGAGCACACTTGTGTTTATGACTTATCAACAAACAGCCATCTCAAGCCAAATCCCAGAGGGCTGTAGTAGTCAGGATTTTTGATAAGATGTGATTTGATATCCTCAGCAGACATACACAGAGGCGTGCAAATGCACGTTTGATGGCCCCAGCCTAACCCGCTCTCAGGATGATTAGATGCCAAGAAGTACATAAACTTTGTTTGGTACAGAGGCACTTACATTCATTTTTCTTTCATTGATTATTTCATACTTATTTCCTAAACATAGTCCATATTTTCCTCTGTGTGATCCGGGATAAATATGCCATTAATTATAAATAATACCATTTGAGGTATGTTTCACTTAGCCAGAACGTTCACCCATTAAAGAAAACATGTCTGTGGATTATTAGTTACAAATGACAAAAGCTATGTGCTAGATTAATGCTCCCCCCACCCCCTATTAATTTAGTCATGCCCAATTCCAGACTCTAGCTATGAGTCTGGCAATCACACAATACCACCTTTCTCTATGTCACGTGAAAGGCCAACACATGTACCTCTCAACACACTTGGAGGAGAACATTAACTGCCAGTTCTGTCATACACTGACTGGTAAAATGTAAAGTGCCCATAGTTATCACATGTGAACACACTACAGTACAGCACAGCACACATCTGGATTTAACCCATTCACCAAGAGAAGAATGGGCAGCCAGCGACGCAGCAACTGGGGAGCAGTGTGTGGGTACAGTCCCTTAGCCATCATGGAATTCAAACCCACCACTTTCTGATCACAGCTGCAACATAGTCTGCGTTGTAGTTTAGGTTACCAATAATAATGAGGGGGGGCACCCTGCCCACTCAGAGAGAGTGAAATGGTGCTCTCATGGACTCCTAACAGGGCCAACACTTATTCAAATGCTCATTCACATGCTTGAATGTGGTGCGGGTCTTTAGTGGGTCTCTGAAAGTTGACATGTCAAGCCAAGCTGCACTTGAAGGTCCCCAGTCTTTTGTTGCGCCATGGACCAGTTTCCCGTAAAACAATATTTTCATGGACCAGTATAGACACAACTAAAAACAAAATGCATTTGTTTTTTACTTGGTTTTGCTAGCTTGTTGGATCATTTTTGATGTACCGTGTCATGTGACCGAGACAAGCATTTTTTTCAAAACAAAAGATCTTTCAGACTCTGATAATCGATAAAATACTTTTAATCTGTTTTTCTGTGACTGATACTGATAACAGTCCATGACTCAGTGGTTTGGGACCTCTGGTCTAAGGGATCTTTGTATAGATTGTGTTTTTGCCAAGGTAGGGTCGGACTGGAATATTCTTGCCTTCATAAACAAGCATCAGTGCATTAAATCTAAAGTGAACAGCTACAGGAAGCCAGTGAAGGGAACACAGCAATGGAGTGACATTAGCAAACTCAGAAAGATTGAAGTTTCCTTTCTTCTGCATTCTGGATCAGTCGCAAGTTGTCTGGCAGTCCACATAGGAAGACCAGCCAGGAGCAAGTTGCAGTTGTGAATCCTTAAGATGACAAGAGACAGAACAAGTTCCTGGGTGGCCTCCCTGTAGAGAAAGGGCTGAATCTTTGTAGAGGTTTAGATCAAATGACCAAGAACTTCCCAAACAAGACACAGAGATCATAATGGAGGACCTGTCATTTCAGGGAAGAACAGCAGCTCGGTCTTGATGGGATTACAAGAGGTCATCCAGACATGCAGACTGTTTGCAATTCATACAAAGTAACCTGTACAATCTATTTAAAAAAATCACTCTTTCATTGTACCACATTTTGTTGTATTGCACTGAATTCTTAAGTGAGAAAACTTCTAAACCCGTTTTCATCTTAAACGTTAACTGTTTTTAACTTACTATGAATTTGCAATTATGAAATGTGTTTATTATTATTTTTATTGGACTAGCTAGCTTGTGAACTTGCCTTTGAATGTGTCGCTGTGTGATCCAGGGTGTACTGGATTGGCTCTCATCTAGCTCCGCCCCACAGCTGGAATGTACCCATCCAGGAAGAAGGCGCAGGTGCAGATTTCCATTTTCTCCAGAAGAACTTGATGGCCAAAACTCTTCCTAAATTCAAATACAAAGGACAGGTACACTAGGGGGAAGGTGAGGGGAGTGTGAGGGTGTACTGACAACCGCAAACTTTAACTCAGCTCCTTATACAACACATGCCTAAACCCAACACCAATCACACACCCAAAACCATGTCACAATTAAAGTCCTCTTTGTTCAGGTGATGGCAGCCTCTAGCAGCCGCAGACTGAGGACATCGCACGCAGTTCATATATTTACACAGATTAACCCTGGGAGTCATTCTGTTTACACTAGATGCTAATCTAGAGGGTGGAGGTAGCTCAGTGCGTAGGATACTTGCCTCCAGACCAAGAGGTCACAGGTTCGAATCCTACCTTCAGCACCACCACTGGGTCCCTGAGCAAGATCCTTAACCCTAAGTTGCTCCAGGGAGACTGTCCCCTGTAGTTAGAAAATGGAAGTCGCTTTGGATAAAAGCGTCTGATAAATGCCGTAAATGTAGAGAAAAACAACAGCATAACACTTTGTGCACATTTTGTGTATAAGGTTGTACATAAATTACAGAATTTCATATTTCAAATATTTGGAAGGTCTGTTGGGCAAACATGGACTTGTACAAAGGCCTTACCCTAGAACCATGTTGCAAAATTGCTCTAATTTTTGTCACCATTTTTCTCTTTGTTCTAAAACTTTTTGCTGCTTTTTCCAAAATAAAATCCCAGATTATCCCAGGTGGTGTTTCTCTCTACTCTATTTTATCAACTATTAACCAACCTTATAAAAAAATATTGTCCTGAAATATTTGCATATTCCAGTCCATTTGGTCCCACATTCGCCAGTTGGTCCATTTGTCTGTCCCGCCCTGCCACAGCCTCCCTCCCTGCCTTACCATGTTACACCTGGAGTCAGGAGAAACCACTGTAGTGTCCACAAGTGTAATTACTTTATACATAATATACTGAAGGTTTCTGTGATTCGTCACATGTTGTTCTTGCACTTGAACCACTGATGAGAGATAAACATTTTTGCTCTCACTTGTCCACATATAGAGTGTGCGTTCACTTTCCTTGTGTAAGACAGAGGGAGAGAAAGGGAGAGAGAGAGCGTAGCTTTCATTCCTGGCAGCCTCTGTGTGTTCCTCACAGGAGCCTACTGGTCTGAGCGAGAGCTCTCCTCACAATTTATAGGGAAATCAGTGGCTGCTCAGTGTCTGTGTACTCTACTCATTCCACAGCTTTACTGCATGGCTCACACTGCTCCCTGTAACATAAGCCTGCACAGCACTGCTGGAGCCCTTTATTAACCAAACCTCCACTACGGGGGGGGCTGAGATGGACAGAGAGAGATACACAGACCAAGAGATACAGAGAGAGAGAGAGAGAGAGAGAGAGAGAGAGAAATGGGGGAGTCAACGACAAACACAAAATGACAGAAAGAGCGGACAGAGAGAAAGAGAGAGAGAGAGGAAAAAGAGACAGAGTGAGAGACAGATACATGGATGGAGAGAAAAGGGACAGATACACAAAGAATGTGTGTGTGTGTGTGAGAGAGAGAAAGAGAGAGAGAGAGACAGGAGAATGAGACACACAAACAGCAGAACTGTGTGAAAAACCGACAGAGAGAGAAGATAATAAGAGAGAAGACCAAGAGAGTGAGAGAGACAAAGAGAAAAGGGACAGAGGTAGACATACTCAGAGAAAGCAAGAGAGAAACAAAAGAGAATGAGAAACAAACGAGTGAGTTAAAAACAGAGAGAGATACAGAGAGACAAAAAACCCTATAGAGACAGACATAGAGAGACAGAATGAAAGAAGAAAAATAATCAGAAACAGAGTGAGAAACACAGAGAAACATGGAGCGAGAGATACTGAGGAAGAGAGATGAGAAGAGGGACTCGAGGCAAAGAAAGAAAGAAAGAATTGTGATTATAATAATAAGCATGAATCTCTCATCTTTAGCCACTCTCAGACCCAGCATGACGGAGAGACAGCCGTTGCTATGGCAACCGCTTTTGTTTGGTGCCAGCTGGTATCAGCAGGGCCGGGGCAGCGTGGAGTTGTTTAGAGTAACTCGGGTTGGCCCGAAAAAATCCAAAGCATGCGAGAAGCATAATATACAGCCAGTCTCTGTGTCTGCTCCCAGCTTTACAGGTGGCCTTGTTTGGAAGTGCTGACAAATAGGAAATCTGCAGCAGGCCATGGGGGCTGTAACTCATCCCCGGACGCTCAGTCCCCTGCAACCAGACGGCCCTTTTGCTTTGCAAAGGCAGAAAAAACGAACGCGCCGCATGTTTGGTCTGCTGCTTTGGGCCGATGCGAGCGACATTTGGATTTTGACTGCGATCAAAGGTTGTCAAAGCCGCAGCATATGGAAATAAACAACCTTCTCTTGGCGTTCGTCAGTGGAAGAAATCTGGACAGGTCGGACGGTTTGGACAGTAAAGTGAAATTCTGAGTAAACCCATAGAAAGTGACTGACTCTATTAGACCTGTGTTTCCCGTCTTGCTAATAACTACTCTTGTAAAATGCCCAGTGTTCACCCTGCCCTGAACAAATAAGACTGAATGTCAGCAGTTAACTAAGCTGTAATTATAGTTGAGATCTGCCACAGCAAATCACACGAATCCTTATTCACTTACTCACTCACTCACTCTAGGGTCTCAGGTGCCCGAGGCCTATCTCAGGGTCAGTGGACAGCCCAACTTTCACCCACACACTCACACATACAGCCAATTTAGAATCCCCAGTCCTTTGGAATATCTTTGGACTGTGGGAGAAACCCAGAGACCCCGGAGGAAACCCACACCACCATGAGGAGAACATGCAAACTCCACTCACACAAGACCAGGACCTGGATTTAAACCTCCAGCCCTAGAAGGTCACACCAACCATTTAGAAAAAAGAAAGGCAATGGAGTAAATCTTTTCACCTTTTACACCAGCTTAGAACAGAATTTATCACCACTGCAGCAATTCTAATGAATTTTGGTCTGTTTATGGGGTTTCAGTGTTATATTTGTCGAGTTGATGATGTTGAGACTTTTCCAGTCTGGGTTTTATGAAAGTGACCATTCTGTCATACGTGAACGCACCACACCACACAGTGTGAACAGCACGAAGTTCTTCCTTGGCATTTAACCCATTCACCAAGTGAAGCAGGGGGCAGCTACGAACACAAGGCCTGGGGAGCAGTGTGTGGGGACAGTAATAGTCTTGGGAATCGAACCTGGACTTTCTGATCGTAGGGCACATGCCTTAACCACTAGGACAACAGCTGCTTAAACACACGTTTGTATAGCAATATGTTCAGATGATCAAGAGCTTCTGTTTCCTTCTATCCATCTCTCCTGTGTGTGTGTGTGTGTGTGTGTGTGTGTGTGTGTGTGTGTGCGTGTGGTATGTGTTGCAGGAAAGAGAGGAGTTTTTAAAAAGGAATAGATACATTTGGTGAGCATGTAAAGATGTAAACAAGTTACACTTGTTAAGTCACACTACAGTTTGCTCTTTTGAGAGTTCACCCCTTTCCCCACTCCATTACCTCTGTGGTAACCCCCCCCCCACTCCCCACCCACAGTTTTTGTTTTTCAAAGACATACTAAGGGACTAAGGAAATCTGCAGCCAAGGTGTCACTGTTTAAAAGATGCTGAATCAATCCTGCTTAATATGTTCAGCGACCTAACAAATGCAGTTATGTGTTAAAAACCTCATTCTGCTTTATGAGGTCCTGATTAGTGATCACCTGAATCACATCTTTTTAATGAGGAAAAGTATAAAAACACTGCTGTAATCAACTCTGTCCTCTCGGAATGTGACCAGCTGGAGGAGGGAACACAACTAGAAGAACATTAAATGTAATGATTGCCATTTAAGAGAGTTGTTTTCTTTAAATGATTCAAGTTCTGTAAACGCTGCATCATTTCTCTTTTTCTATATCTTTTCCTTTAACATTATGCTTTAAAGAACAATATTTGGATTTGGAAATATTGTCAGCAGTCCTAAACAACTAAGGCAAAGGTGTTCAGTTCAATATAAGAACATTTCTGCATTGCTTTCTTATTTTTTCTAGAGCTTTATCACTATATTAGTCGTAGTAAGTAAAAGACTATGGTTATTCCAAGGGCTGGAATATGAAAACCATGGTTCTGGTACACGTAACCAAATATCGATTTGAGTCGATTTGAGCTGTCAGATGGTCAGGCGGTTCGTCTCACTCTCTTGAAGTGTAGTTAGCCCACAGGAGCCACTGCTGCAGTTATCAGTTTTGGCGCCCTGCTGGGGAGGATGAGGAATCCGCTAATTAAGTGTGCGCTTAAATGTGCACAGCCTCGTTTACGACGGTTTACGGGCCGCTCTGGAACGAGGTAAGTTGTGTTTTCACAAAGAGACCTTTCATAACGCTCCTTCTCTTCTCTGAAAGTGGTGGTGGTGGTGTGTGTGTGTGTGAGGGGGGTGCTCTTAGCATTTGGGCAGGAGGTAATTGGGATCACTCAGCTCGTCTGATGCTGATAGTGGAGCAATGGGAAATTCCTGTCAGTGAGTTTTGCCCTGGCTGGGTGGGTTTCGCAATCACCTTGGCAAACTCTGTACGCTCCACACGGGTGTAAGGGAGAGAATGAGTCGCAGCATGCTCACATAGCTGTCATTAAACGCATTAAAGAAAAAATAACAGCATAACAATCAAAATGTGCCATGCGCCGACTTCTCCGGTGATTAAGCGGAATGCCATCTGTTGAATCTGAATCTCAGACCCCGTTCTTGGGACTTGCCTGACGAGCTACACTGTCATAGCTGGACTCATTTAATCGGCATGAATTAATCACTTTACATGAAATTTGTTTTAAATGCCCTTTTAAGGGTTTTTTTTGCCAGTTTCTATAAACTAAGTATGCCAAATGTAGTGCCTCATTTAGCCTTTGCTGTATGTCAGTATTTGCTAAACAACAGATATTTTTCCTCAGTCCTCAGAGAGCAATTATTCAAACCAAATTAAATATTGAATTTACTGCTCACATTAAATCTGGGGTTCAGATTTAAGCCAGAATAAATATAAAAGTTTTCCTCTCTCCTAGACAATAAGAGTGAAATGTCAAAAGAATAATGGCGTAGGCTAAACTATTCACCTTGCTGGCACACACACAGACACACACACACACACACACACACACACACACACACACACACACATACACACAAACAGGCCATAAACCAAGTCATGCAACTATGCCAGGTTTTAGGTCTCTGCGTGTGTGTGTGTGTAAATTGATAGGGTGAACAGTCTGGACAGAAAGAACAGAGAGATATTTCTTAAACTTAAATGCATTGAAAGGAATGTTTTGGCAAAAACATCTAATTTAGCACTGGCTAAATTACAAGGCTAATGTTGCTAACAAACGCGACAAAGATGTAATCACCCAAAACATTTTGCATGAATACATCCCCCAAACCGTCTCTCAATTCACTCAAACTGCATTGAGTTCTTTATTCAGGTGAGACAGACTGTGGTTTAGGTAACATTATGTCTTATTTTGAGTTATTACAACCACCTTAAACTTACTATGTAGTTATAGTAGTGTGGTAGAACTCATTGTGCAGGTCTCTGTTATTTGATATGTTGCCGTGTGATATAACAAAGCCCAAATCTGTAGATATCATACTTATTCATGCACCCATGCTTATCATCTTCATTTCAGCCACAGACACAATGTCGGCAGCCGAATCAAGTGAAATGGCTCTGCTTGAAGTAAATATCATGGCTCATTATGACTGGGACTCAAACTTCTCTGGACATTGTTTGGACTCTTTATACTCAGTCTTGACTTGGACTCGCCGTCTGGACTTGGCTTGACTGCAGATTGCAGATTTAGAGGCAAGTAAAGAAGACATCCTCCTCCGTTTTTGTTCTCACACTCACCTCCCCCAACATATAACACCAATACTGTTTGTCAGTGGCGCAAAAATGAGGTATGCAGTATATAAGGTGCATATGGGCGCACCGCCAGGGGGGGCGCCAAAACACGTGAGGGACAGAAAAATATCGGCATTCATATTTGCATTTATGTTTTAAAACTGTTCTTGTACTTTTAAATCATTGCTATGCTCTAAATATGCATACCCCCCAAAAAGTGAGAAGTTGCGCCCCTGCTGTTTGTTATTGTTTGCCTACAACTGCCTTTTCCTGAGCTCTGAAACCTACAGAAATCCAGTAACGCCATAGTAGGATGGAGATGCAATCGATGTCCCCATGTTTGCAATTTTGGGGTGAGAAGGGAGAGGGGACTGGAAAGTTCACATTCCTGCAATCGCTTCAGATTTGACTTTGAAAATGACAGGTTTGAAGTTAAAGCGCTCTCCCACCCTCTCCCCTAACCACCTTAAATTTGACTGCGGTGTGACCTCCCTGAGTCTGGAAATCTAGGCTGCCCCTGAGGTAGACCTACCCCTGAACTACATCCACAAAAATGAAGTGTATTTTATCTCCAGAACAGAAGTAATTTCACAACTTTTCATGCTTCAGTGAGAGAAAATAACTGGAGCTGACCATGCTACACTCAGAAATTACATTTCCATCCCAACAGATCCTAAAGCAGAGTAATGCACCACTGCCAGAAGGAGCTATTTGGCCTGGCAGGATGTGTTTAGTATTATAACGCGCTCCTCTAACCACCATAAATCTACAGCAAATCAAGAAGGGATAATGGTCGGGGATTTATGTTTTTGAATATATTATTTTAGAAAAGCTAGTCTTAAATCTCCCACAGGTTGAGTTTACTCCTTTTCCCAGATTCCCTGTCTAGGCTCCTTAAAAAGCATCAGCTCTGAGCAGCTTGCACATCTCTAGAAGGTGGGCGGCAGGAATGGGAATGTGTCCTCTGCTACATAATTTAATATAGAATTTCACTGCAGTGCAGCGCTAATGAGGCACTTACGCTCAGAATCTAATTCAGTTGGCATGACAGGCATCGGTGCCCCAGAGGGTTTAAGCTTCTTAGAGGTACCTTGTGACACACAGACCACCCAAGCCTGGTAGTGTCACCTATTATAAATGCATATTTCAGATGTACTGTAGGTCAGAACAATAGGGGTGTAAGATATTATCTAACAGATTTTTTTGTGTTTACAGAACTCTTGGATAATTAATAATGACATAATAGATCATTATTCCGTAATAGTTGACTCTTTATTCATTTATTTATTGCATAAGGCCCCACGGGGGCACGGCGGATAGCACTGTTGCCTCAGACCTGTAGGGTTGGGGTTCCAAATCTGGATCCTGGCCGGTCGTGTGTGTGTGTGTGTGTGGAGTATACATGTTCTCTTTGTGGTGCATGGGTTTCATCTGGGGTCTCCGGGTTTCTCCCACAGTGCGTCAGGTGAATTGAAGATTCTGAATCGACTGTGTGTGTGTGTGTGTGTGTGTGTGTGTGTGTGTGTGTGTGCACTACAGTGGCCTGCCTCACGCCCTTAGACCCCGGGATAGGCTCCAGGTACCCGCGGCCCTAGTACAGTTTAGGTGGTTAAAGAAACGACTATTTATTGCAGATTATTTAATCATTTAGTCATTCTTTAGCATTGGACTGTTTATTTTTTTCCATAATATTACACCAACCTGGCATTTTGTCCCATTTGACTAATTGGTCACTACATAAATTTGGACTATTTAGCATTAAACCATTTAGCTGTTCTGTTACACTTGTCTGTTTAATCAAATTTGGCCTGTAACAGCTGGGAAAACTATATATATAAGATAAATCCTGCATGTGGGACTAATAAAGGTTCATCTTATCATTTGTATGTATTTGTGTATCATCCAGCCCCGTTTCACCTGGCCCTTCTTAGTGCCCGTCTATTTAAGCTGCCTCTGAAATAAGGTAGATAGCTGTTCACCCTCATGCCCCCACTCTCCCCTACCTTTCCTTTCCCTTTTCCTTTGTTATTGCTATCCCTTTCTTAGTGCTTCTGTGTGGATTATCAGGTGGGCATGGCCAGCTCCCAAGGCAAGTTCTGTGATGGTTGCTGGGCCCTCTCACAGGATGGGCACCTCCTGAGAGACTGACGGCCCTGCTGTAGCAAGCTCATGGTCCCCTGGGTTTGTGTAGGACCTGTCAGTGTGTCGGCTGGTCCCTAGTCCTGGGACAGTCTCACTATATATCTCTGAAAGAACTATACAAGCATGGAAAAAAGAGACCACTTTTCCCTTTTGTCTGTTCACCGTTTGTACAATTTGTGGATGTGTGTGTGTGTGTGTGTGTGTGTGTGTGTGTGTGTAACATGCACAAGCTGCTATTCTTTTATGAACTTTTGCAGTGTGAGCTGTGAAACGAATAAGAAATGCCTCCATATGTGTTGTGAGTGCAGTAGTGTGTGTACAGCAGCTTTTCTATGGCCTGTGTTCCAGCAACTTCACTCCTGATTCAGTTTCTGATGTCACGCACACACACACACACACACTGCTCTTAACATCACTGTTTTAATTGTTGCAGATGTAAAATAAGGTACGAGTGTAGTTTAACATTTTCATGGTATAATAAATCATTTTTATGCACTATTTTTAAATTTTCTGCAGATTTTTTTTTCTCCAAAGTCAAGTGTGGTCAATAGTGTATAAAGTGACTTGCAGTTTTTGCACAGACACACTCCCACACATTACAAAGCAATAAACAGAATAAAAAATGTGTCTCCTATTTTTCTGAGTCTTTAGCCTGCCTCTTCTAGCTTGTTTCATGCTTGTTTCATGCCTGAACCTTGTCTTCGTCTGTGTGAAGACTGTTGTCCTTCTGTCCCTCGTCCTGTTATCCCTGTTCTGCACAGTGATCAATATCACTTTTGCTGTAATAAACCTGGTATCACAGCTCAGCTTACGCACCGCAGTCTCCAAACCCCAACTAACCATGTGAAGATATATATTCAAATATTTGTTATATTTTATTTTAGATGATTTTATAGCATTTGATTAATTACATTTGACTTTTAAAAAGAAATTCTGAAACTTTTGACTTTTTAGTCACTCTAAATAACATTTGTCTATTTACATTATTCCATAAAAGTTAGACTCCAGTAAGAAAAGTTCCATAAAAAATGTTCTAAAATTTTGCAAATGTTGGCATGAATTGTGCTCTAAAACTGACTATTTATGCAATTTTAACAAATATTCACGTAATGTGAAGGGTAATACATAGAGGGAAAAAACAAGAAAATAAATATAAAATTTAGGTTTCAGGACATCAGAAAAGCGAGTGATTTATTTTTCTATTAAAATCTGGCATCAGTGAAAAAACAAACCCAGATATGTTGCTGTTGGGGGAAACCTCACAGTGAGTACAAAACCACCCTGCAGTGAAAACACAGATGAGAGCGACTCTCCGGGGGGGGGGCTGAAGCTGGCAAACAAAGCACCTGAAAGAGATTATTCGCAATCAGGCACTGTGTAACTAGCAAGCAGGTGTCAATTATTAGCTCTAATTGCAAGGAAAATTGGCATGGTGAAGTGCGGTGAAATGATCGCTGACTGTTCGAAGCCCTTTATGTGTAAATCTTTGCATACCGACCTACTAATTTAGTGCGGCTGCTGTCAAAGAAGCACAGCTGCACCTCAAACTGCACCACTTTGCTCTTAAATAAAGTGATAAAGGCACATCCTACACTAGCATCTCAATCTGGTATCTGTTTGGATGGAACACATTCATCATCCAAAACATGATGATCTCAGAGTGACTAAAGCGCTACCCAAACAGTGTGAAAAACCTGCCGGAACGCCTCATAGAAAGAGTTCATTAGGCCTTTTGGTGTGAAACTGAATATTGAGAGTTTAGTGCCAGCTCACTCTCCGTACTCTTTACCGGCAGCTTCTATGTGAAAAGGCAAGAAAAGCACAAAGGTCCATTGACTTGTGCTCAAGTTCTGGGCCTACAGTGGCGTGGGAGTTGACTGAATGACTGAAACCACAAGTCTGGGAGCAAGCAGGTGCAAAAATGAGAGAAATACATACATAAATAAATAAATACACGGCGTCAGATAAATGTTTTTTTTCTTTTCATGCACTGAAGCTTTCTAAATGACAGTCGAAGATCAGGTTTCAGGAAGATCGCACCATGGTGCGTCCAGGTGGCAGGCCACAGTCAGCTTGCCAGTGCCCGCTCTTGTTCGCTAAGGTATTTGAGGCATTCTGAGATATTTCCAATGTAAATTACATACAAACACATTTTCCACTCTGCTTGCACCAAAGGGTATTTTCAATTTTACAGTATGATTTTCAAACAAGGAGGACTCAAGCCAAGATGTCTCCTTAATTTTCATATAAAAAGTATGTCCCTATATGAGTAAACCAGACTTACTATTATGTTATCGACTTCAGAGCTCTTCGCGTTTATTCATTGTAATGTTCTTTTTACAAAATAATAGTACTAGTTTATAAATTCTTATATTAGAATTGCAATTTTTTTAAAATCTTATACTTAGTGTTGCCTGCTTTCTTTTTCTTGCTGTAAATTCTCTCGTTATTCACTAATAAGCAAACAGCTGAGATTTTTCCAGCACATCAGCTAGATTTAAATGAAATCCACTCACTTTTGTCTAAGCTAGGGATTCTTCTGCACTTGTGGAACATCACAAATTGCAACACAGGCATGTTAAGATGTTGATTTAGTATTCTTACTTACACTTAAGTATAATTTCTTTGCATAGCACATTGGGATATGACTGGTTTTATCTTTAGAGACAGGTCATTTAGAGACATTTCCCATGCCAACACCGCACTTTCCATTGATTTGCATTCCATTTTCTCTTTATTGTCTAAACCTTTAATCATAACCATGCCAATATACAGTTGCATGGTGGGTTGCATAGCAAACAAAATTACTATCCATGACTTCAACTTTTACTGGACACCAAATGGAGCTAAGAAGACATCATCATTGTCTTAAAGGTCTCTCTAGCCATGGAGACCATATGAGATTCCATTTCTATTGGTAGACTTTTTGTGTCAGGTAGGTCAAAAAGTAAGTTCATTTGTTGCTTATAATTTTAGCCCCATGCCGGTGCAGTGGGCAGCACTGTACCTCACACCTTCAGGGTGGGGGCTTCGAAGCTGGGTCTTGTTCTTTGTGTGTGTGTGTGTAGTGTTTGCATGTTCTCCTCTTGGTGGCGTGGATTTCCTCCAGGGTCTCAAGTTTCTCCCATAGTCCAAAGACCTGCGTGTCAGGGTGCACTGGGCTGGCACCCCTGCCTCAAGACCATTGACCCCGGGATAGGCTCCGGGTACCAAAGACCGTAGTAAAGCTTAAGCAGTTACAGAGAGTGAGTGAATGCTAAAAATGTGGATGTGATTTTTTCCTGGTCCCCAGAAACATTTTAAGCTAGCTCTCTAGCCATGGTAGCTAGCTCTTGGTTAGCCGGCTAGCTAGATCCATCACCTGTAGCCTATTTATGTTGCAGGGACTATATGGCTCATCCACATCCATTAGTCATTTCTAAAAGCCTTCTGGAAAGTGCCTGTGGTGAAGATTGTTGTAATCAGGGTTTGGCATTAACATTTAGCTAGCAGCCACTGTAGATAGATGAGTCCCAAAGAAAACATTAGTCGCTAGCCATCATTTTCAAAGGCCAGAGTCTTCAGTGCTAATAATATGTATCAGTACTGCTTTACTTGAGCATTTTGGTCTTAGATGACAAGTTACTTTTTTGATTCAAATTGATTTTAGGACAGAAAGGTGGTGTTGTTTACATTTTATGAGAAGCTGTTTCAAAACATGGTGTTCTGCAATTGCCCATTCACTCCCATTCAACAACATGGAATGCTTTCCCCATGATGGGTGTGGTTTTTCCATCTAATGACGCGTGGCACTCTGTTTCTATTTTGTGGCGTAAGAAAATAAGCTGATGTGTGACACCACAGGAATCTTTTTTGAAATCTGAGTTTTAGATTGGACCACTGCAGTGTGACATTTAACAGAAATACCAAACTATATAATTATAATACGCCACCCAAAAGGGGTTAGTCAGGGTTTTCAATGCAGGGGGTCTTTAAAAATTAATTAAGCACAAGTGTGTATGGGTGTATAGTAAGGGGTTTTGGATCCGATCTCAGTCTTGGTATTGACTCGATAAGGGACAAAATTATGGATCACATATTGGAAAAAGCCTTTGAGCAACGTGTCGGGGGCAGCTGCTGGCCTGGTGGTTTTGGAGTTGCCCCTGTGATCACAAAGTTGTGAGTTTGAATTCCGGGGTTGCCAGTGGTATCCACTGAGGTATGCTTGAGCAAGGTACCAGCCACATACACTGCTCCCCACATACTGCTCCCCAGGCACTACATTGCTGGCTGCCCACTGCTTCACTAAATCAGTTAAACACAGAGAAAGAGTTTCAAATGGTTCACACTGTGTGGTGTGTTCATGCATGACTAAAAGCGGTCTCTTTATGTTGTAAAGAGAGAAACACTAATGAGGACATGTGTAACACAAATTAGCGGTAATGCTGTGATTAAAATGCCTATTCAACCCAATATAGTGCACTTTAAAACAAAGGCTCCTGCACCCTATCAGTGTATAAAATGTCTCACAAAGAACCACCACAAATTGTACATCATTTGAACACTGAAAATAAAGAGGGTGTAGGGAGTCATTTTGGGTTCAAAGTGCATCAAGACAAATCTGTTATTAACAGCTCAGCTGCCTAAGAGAGTGGAAAAAGACACCTATATTAAATTGGTATCAATATTGATACAGAACCTAGTGTATATGAATGTTATCATTTTCTTAAAGCTCCAGGAGAGTATTTCTGCTCAAGATTTATTCTCATTACCATCAATCGTACTGGTTGACATTCTATTTGATGTGTAGCAGCCCATTCAGAACTTTTGCTTTTCAGTACATTAGCTGATACATTTACATAAATACTTTGACAAATTGTACATAGAATCATATATGTGTATAATCTCATCTGATATATTCAAGACAAAAAGAGGAAAAGAAAATAACTGGTTAAAAAAAAAGAGCTTATGGTTTCCCAAGGGGACGCTCGAGAAACGGAAGACTGACATGTTTGGCATTTCAGAAAACTCAGCAGGAAACTCCAACATGTCTAATTTGTCATGGTAGCAACCACCCTCCCAGCCCAACACTCCTAGGCCAACTTTTAAATCTGAGAGTGTTTGCTTCCAGTGGGAATGAAGAATAAACAGACCCAAAACTTTTGGCAAATCTGTTCTGTTCTGAGGCACCACGAGATCCGTTTTCCAGGAGCTGTGCGGTGCATTATCGGTCTTTATCCAATGGATTATCATTATACAGAGATGTTTACACAAGGAGTGATAAGCACAACAGGATCCACCCCCACAGAGATAAGGCCAGGTTCACAGAGTCCATAGACAGGGCCTTACTCACTCACCCTCGTTTTTCTCTCCAAAATATAAGTGTGATCTGCTAATAATATTAGCAGAGTACTATTTCACTCAAGCAATGCCTGATCTGCTAACAGCAGTCCAATAATGAGTCTGTATCAAAGTACACCATAGATTTCAAGGGAACGTTAAGCATTTGTAATGTCATATATTTCTGAATACATCTACCATAATACATATACATATATGTAAATATGTACCACAAAATAAATTCTATAAATTCTGCTCAATGTTATATTTATAACACCCCAATATAACAAAAGATTGCTTTCATTGTGTATAAAAAGACTATGAAAATATGTTTTCATAGCATGTGAATGAAACTAGTGTAGAACCGTGTCCTCTTTTGTCTCTGAGGAGGAATTCCATCCAGATGTCTTTTTCGGAAGAGGCCCAAAACCTGCCACCATCAGCACAGGGGATCAGTCACATACTGAAGCTTTTGAGTTAACAGTCTCTGGACGGCCCGCTACCTCCTTCGTTTGACGGAGGGTTGGATTGTAGTCCATTAGGAAGCAAAGCAGTCTTGAGTGAGCAGCAAAAGTAAGGGAGGCTATACCCCCAGCAGCATGCCCATGAAGTCTGAGCCGTTCTGTATTGTGATGGAAGCTCCTGCTGCATTGTCGACAAATATGGATGTGTACTGGCCAGTCTGGAAAGAAAATATACCAGCAATAGAATGAATATCCTATACTGTAGGTTGCTACATCAAATCAAGTCAAGTGAAGTAGGTTTATTGTCATTTCGGGCATGTACACAGTGAAATAAACCAATGTTCCTCCAGGACCATGGAGCAACTCAAGAACAGAAACACAAGTGCAACAAAACAACCAGACAAGACAACATTTAGTGCGTTCGACAGCAGCTACAGTAAGTCTTATGACAAATACTGTATTCTAGCTGCAGACAGTTAAATGTGCAAAACTACAGAACAGGGAGAGCAAAACACATAACTGTGCAAATACAGGAATGGCAGGACAGAGAATGTGCAGTATAATAAATAGAAGGGTATTCTCAGAGGTAATTAAAGTCTGAGTTTAGAAAGGGCTAGGTTTACAAAGCAAACTGACCTGCAATCAGGTCAGAAATAAGAATCAGAAAAATAAACAGAACACATTATTGATCCTGGAGGAAATTGCTTAGAGCTCTGTATCTCCGAGGGAATGTCTGGAATGACCGTGCTACAAGACATGTCCTGAATGAAACACCACACACATTCAGATTATTCTCAAAAGCCCGGACTAGTGGTTCAGATTCTCAAAACCTTGTGAGTTTTCTGTCAAATAAGCATAACTTCATATCTAAACGAACATGGTGGAAGGCAGTCAGAGAATTGTTAGTTTTTTATA
This sequence comes from Clupeocharax schoutedeni, assembly GCA_037974565.1. Taxonomy (NCBI): domain Eukaryota; kingdom Metazoa; phylum Chordata; class Actinopteri; order Characiformes; family Alestidae; genus Clupeocharax; species Clupeocharax schoutedeni. The sequence continues at coordinate 3,924,090 of JBBPDH010000130.1, forward strand.
TATATACAGAGATATTCATGCTGTTGCCACAATTGAATAATTTCTCTTCCTTCTCTGTAGTCCATCTAGCTTTCTATTGAGCCACCACTATTAGAACTTCCTCCGTAAACACTGGCAAGGGCGGTTTAGCTCAGCTGTTATTGGTTGACTGTCAATATGGGGTTTCACATCAGAGAAATTGACCACTGACTTCCAATCAACCTTTGGCTGATGAGCCATAAATATTGACGTTTACAATTCACAATTACAGCATCCTCAACTAGACAAAGAGTAGACTGGAAGAGTAATGATTGGATGATGCCAGACGAAGATATAATCTACATTTACTGCATTTATCAGACGCTTTTATCCAAAGTGACTTCCATTCCTTAACTACAGGGGACAGTCTCCCTAGAGCACCTTGGGGTTAAGGGTCTTGCTCACGGACCCAGTGGTGGTGCTCAAGGTAGGATTAAAACCCATGACCTCTTGGTCTAGAGACAAGTATCCTACCACTAGGCCACCACCACCATAATCTGGATAAACATTTGTAATTGTCGGGCTTTAAAGTCTTCCTTTATTACTTGTTAGTACTAAACTGAAAGCGGTGTCCTCCAAGTCACATGAAGCACCATGACCTCTTTTCTAACTCCCAATTAGACTGTTTTATTGGACAGCTCTACACAAATTTAGGAGAATACCTGCCAATTCTGTTATTTGACAGACGCAAAAGAGTCTAGAGGCTAGTTGTGCTCTCATGGACTCCTGGACATGTCTGTAAATGACTGTGGCATCACTTGGGATCAAACTTAGGATCATAGGGTGAATGTTAATTGAGTTTATAAGTGGTCAATGCACAATACAAACTGAGGGAAAAGAGATTTTCATTATTTGCCTCATAGCTCTAGTGCAAACAAACATGTCTTGGCAGATCAACTATATTTGAAATAACGAGGAAAACTGTATAAATCTAACATATAAAAAAAATAATAAATAAATAAATAAATATAAACTACTGGATAAAATTAGGTATATGTTCAGTTTAGAGAGACACTGAGTCAGCCAAGGCACTCACCTGGAGTTCCAGCAGTCCATGAACATACACTGTGAATATCTTGCTGTTACTCTCCAAACCAACAATCATCTCCAAAGACCTACACAAAGACAATGGCAACATGGTTTGAGATAGAATTCATACAAAAAAAAAAAAGTTCTTTGGAAAAAAAAACCTTAAATTCTTAAAGACCAAACTCTGCTTTCAACCTCAGGGTTATCTGTTGATAATAACATGTTTGAGATTCAAAGAGATTCCTTCCGAATAAGCTTTTACAAATGAGCCTTTCAGACTGCCATTAAGATTAATAAATTTTTTTCTAGCCATGGCTGGGTTTATGTACAAAGCAGCTAAGGTCAGATCTTCCAATCGAATGCACAAGCTAAAGTGACATTTTGCCTTGCATGATTCCTGTGTGGCAGGTCGAAAGATTCCTGTCACATCCACCGTGAAAACCGAGAGTTTTCATACTGAATCAGTTAAGCTAGTCTTCTTTCTTCCTGCCATCTCAACAAGCCTCATCTCACATACTGAGCATTTTCTGGTGGCTGTTAGAGCATGAGCCGAGATGGAAAAACCCAACTCATTTTTTCCAAATTAGCTCAAAATTATGTGAAGTGTCCTTTTGGACTGTATGTATCAGTTCTAGTTGTTGACAATTACTATCTTTAAATGAGTATATATATAATGAGAGTTACCTTCATACATATA
>JBBPDH010000130.1:3933318-3949916 GCA_037974565.1 Clupeocharax schoutedeni
ATACTAACGAAGTCCTGTTGTGCACTGTAGTACACATGTTGTAAAATGTAAATAAAATTAGGTACAAATAAAATAATAATTTGCTATTTGTTTCTTACCACCCCAACACTTAAAATATATGAAAAAAATAAAAATCTAAATACTTTTTTTTCCTGGGTCTCAGGAGGATATGAAAGAACATACCCTTAGTAATATAACCAGTGGAACCAAAACTAATATGAACTTCACATCTGATTGATTAATTTAATTCAGCACTGGACTGAAGTAATAGGGTTCTCTCTGTACACAGTGGCAAACTATTCTAGGATACTGGGGCTCGATGCACAACAAAGCAATGGTGAGTGACAGCTATGAAAAGATAGAGTGAAGCACCGTATAACAATAACACAAGGTAGTATTGCCTGGACTGACTTTCCGCAAAATTTATTCCACACTGCAATGATCTATACTTCCACCACATAAACAGCCATTTCCAGGCATGAAAAAAAAATTCCTGTGATAGGTGTGTAGCCAAGCACCCGCTTACCAATATGAACGTTGGCAGAGAACTGATAAATTCCTGTGATGGGTGCTGTAAAGCGGCCAGTAGACTGATCCATCCCTGTCCCTCTGAGGAAGGCACCTTTGGCAGGAGGCTGGAGGTAAGAGGCAGGTGAGAATTATTGAGAGCAGCAATGAACGACAGACACCAAACAACCAGTTTCTACCTGCTGATCCTTAAAATGGAAGCCATTGGCCTAAAATTCCCAATGGTTTCTCTTGTACAAAACAAAACAGAGAAGCTTGCAGACAGCTGAATTTATTGAGCTTATTGGGGGCATGTAAAAGCCTTTGAGCAGCATTCCAAGCTATGAAACATTCTAAGCGTGCATTTTTTCAAAAGAGGTTTAATACTCTACAGTTTAATAGCGCCCACATACACTGTTACAAAATAAGTCATTTTTTAGGCTTCGGGGTTTGGGAGCACATAGCAGTTAAATGTTAAAAATGTGTAGGAATCTGCCAAGAAGCCTCTGATTCTGTTTTTGATCAGCACTGTATGGGGCAGCCTTGCCAGGCCACATTACTCTGCATTACGCCTTCAGAATCCACCGAGGCCTTCTCAGAATGATTTTGCAAGGCCTTCACATATACACACTCGGGATTGCTTAATTGAAAACATTTTTGAACGACATTGAAGGAAAGGCAAGATGAAATACAAGCATTTAATTGTACGCTTAGTAGTGTCCATCATCGTTTGGTAACATGAAAGGCTCGAAACAGACATTTACACACATTTTTCTCCCAAGTAAGCTTCATATTACAATCGATAACCATATTTTCTTTACTATGGGAAAGGCTGAAGGTCACCCATTCGTTTACTGTTTATAACACTGTTCCAAGTTAAGCCCATATTTCATCAGACCATGCACCTTTCAAGTCTTTCTTTAGAGCAGTGAGATGCCTGGCACCGCAGCCTTCGGAGAATCTTGTCCACATTCAAAGAGCGATTTTTCCATTCCTGCTGGAGGGCCCACTTCACAAATCTCAATGTTTCCCCCTCCTCGCACTGCGTACATATATATGCCAGCGTCTGGTTCCCCCATGCCAGCCTCGTCAGAATGTCACAGGGCATAGCTCTTCCTTGAAACAGCGTACTGTTTCAAACAGCATCTATTTTTACCCCTCGCTGCTTTCTAGTCCAAGTCCCAGACAGAGTACCTTTTGTACAAAGCCGAGAAAAGACATGAGGCACACTCAAAGGAGGAGGCCCTTTTTTATTTAAGGACGCCCAAGTTTGGTCCCGCCTGGACGACTGGCTAATCCGAGACATCTCGTCGCTGTCCAGAAGACGAGACCTAATCAGGGAGCTGCTCCTGAGAGCTGGGGTTTAGGTTGTACTCCAGTCATTCTTCAAGGTCCTATTTCCTTTAAAGGCTAATGTTCTTTGCAGAGATGCAATAATAGAACAACTTTTGGCTTTGTAATGAACCAAAGGGGGTTTCTTAAAAAAATCCATACCATTGAACATTGAGGTCAGTGAGTCATAAAAAAAGGTTAATATGTATTTACACATTTACATCTTAACTTTTTTTTATCTCCAGCACTGTAGACTTGCTCATTCTGACTGAAGTTATATGGAGTGTTTCTGCTTGAAGGGCTTTTTGAATGACATCCCAATCAGAACAGGATCCATTTGCATATCAGTAACAGTAACAAGTACAGTAACAAAAGCAAGCCATTTAAAAACAAGGGAATAAAAAGATTAATCATGGCTTGGCTGCATACACTTCATTGGGGCAGCTGGTAGCCTAGTGGTTAGGGCATTCGCCCTGCGACCAGAAAGTCCAGATTCGATCCCCAAGGCCGCTAGGCACCTCTGAGGTACCCTGAGCAAGGTACCGTCCCGACACACTGCTCCCCGGGCGCCGTGTTCCTGGCTGCCCCCTGCTTCACTTGGTGAATGGGTTAAATGCAGAGGGTGAATTTCGGTGTGTGGTGTTCATATATGACAGAATGGTCACTTTCACTTCATGTACTTAAAAATATATAATGTTGATAAATGTAAGATATAACCCTACATATATGTGAGTAAAGATTTTATACCAATTCACCTAGAACTATTCGCCCCAGTCCAGGAACCCTTTAAGAACAGACCCATGATTTGGAGAGCTTTTAGCAAAGTCAAGGAAATTCAGTATTCTTTAAAACTGTCATCACGACGGCACCACGTGCAGCCAAGTGGAACCCGGACCAAAATAAGCCGAACGAAATCCTTTTGGAAAGACTGGAATCTGTGCTGGCAGTGGTTTAACCTGCTGCAAAAAGAAGGAGTCACCCACATTTGCACTTTGGCACAGCTGCCATTTAGGCCCTTGCCTCTCCGTTTTAAACGCCCTGCTTCATCATTATGGCTGACCCTTCATTTACATGCTATCTCCATTTGGATGATGATGTATTTTTGTTGGTTTACTCTTTGCGCTTTAAAGCTTGCAGGGCACACAGTAAAATGAGAGCTGTCATAATTTTGCTGTAGCAAACCTGCTTCTGTTTTCATGCATGTGTGCATTTAATGAATAAAGCGACTATGTAGATGCGACTGCAAGCGGTGAGGTAATGCAGATGAGGATGATAAGCAATAAAACAGTGGCTGCAGAGTACAATGGAGAAAGGAAAACACACAGGGTGATAAAAGACTGTTGAGGATAGATAGAAATACTGGAAAAACACTATCGCCTACTCATGATGTTATCATTAGAAGCCTCACCTCTAGATGTATGTGCTAGGCAAACGCACAGTAGATGTATTTTCAGACATCTCCAGTGAGTGATTGTGGCAAAAAATCGCTGTACTTATTATTTATCTAGGGCCGCACGCCACCTCCCATAATATTAATCCATTTAAAAGCTTTTGATCAAGCAGAACTAATAGATTCCCCTGAGGAGCGTGTCTTCATTGCCTGACGAATGACTCTTAAAGCCCAGTTCAAGCTCGTCTGACTCCACGAGACAAAGGAGAAATTTTTAGAACGCTGTAGGCTGCACTTTTGAAGAATGCTATCACTAAAAACAAGCGTCTGCACTGAAATAAAGCTTAGTTTCATGTAACCCCTGATCTTTAGGGCCATTCCAAAGAAATGGCAATTGCCTCTAAAGTTGATTCCTGCTGGAGAAATGTTATCCATAATAAAGTTTCTTTCATATTAATCCCTTATTGTTATTAAAGTTCATATATATTAGTGAGTTCAAGCACACATGAAATCATTAGGAAACCTTTGAGTTTTATAGTCCTGTAACCTCTCTGTTTTATATCTATCTCTGTGAGGACTGTCCTCTCTGTATCTCTGATAGAAGGACGGAACGATCCAGCTGGAAGTGTCCGTGAGCAGAGAAGATACACACTTTTGTTTTGACTAACCTAACGACCACTATGTTACGGACACACATTGCTTACTGCTGTATAAACTGGAAAGCACACGCTTAGTTTTTCAGAACAACTCTTTTCCAGACTTGTTCCCTTGTACAAGATACTATTAAATCTTTCTTTAATACTTTCATTATGTCTGGTGGTGAGCTTCTTTTATTAAACCTTATTGGAGTCCTTTTTGGGAATTTCACTGACAATTCCCATGCCATTGTTTTTTTTTTATTATTCCAAAGGTATGCTCTTTTATGCATACATTAAATGGAAATGGGTTAAACAAGAACACAGGCAGGCTGGAGTCAAAAACCCAGACTGATGTGGGAGTTTCTGTATTAAAGTCTTCACAACAGTTTTCACAAGCAAAAATCAGGAAAAACATTTCCCAAGAGAGTGAAAGGGTAGGGTCTCTACTTTAATTCTGCAAACAGCTGTTTTTAGAAATGTTTAAGTGTGAAAATTGATTGTAAAACTTATAAAATGCCTTCACTTAATGTAGAGGTTCTTTACCAAAACTCATTTGAATTATGTGGATGAACAAAGAGGTCACAAACATGCAACACATTTACAAAATCGCTCTTTTACGAACCACCTACTAAAAACTAAACATGGTTCTTTTTAAAGAACTTCTTGAATGTTTGTTGCAGGTTATTCTAAGTAACCTTTTCTAAAACTGGGGCCTTAAACTACAAGGTTCAACATTTTCTGTACTGAAATTCTATTGGCATTTAATATATAAATGCCACTCACATCAGTTTACCTCTGCCTTAATGTAGGGTATCAGCAACCAGAGTTTACTTTTAACACACAAATATTGCTTGGCAGAATAAACCCTTATTGTTATTTATATAAAAAAAAAGATTTATTGAACGTGGGGTATTTTGTTATAGTGCATTTTATTAGTGTTTTATGAAAGCATAAAGCCATTTGAGCATGAATGGATGTGGCTGAACTGCTGTAGGTTGAAATATTCTGAAATCATTTCGTCTGAGCCTGAGCTGGACCTCCCACTTACTGTTTGGAAGTTCTGCAGCTCCACCAGCGTCTTCTTATCTACGACCACGGGACCTCTGAGCTTGCAGTGGAAGGCCTCCTCAATTCTCCTGTAGGAGACCATGCCCCCCAGAGCCAGAACAGGAGTGGGCAGTTGGCTGGACCCGCCAGACCGATCCACCGACGTCCTCCTTTCCAAGGCCTCTGACCGGGCACAACACAGAGACATGCATCACTGTCTGTTTCTGACACAGCTCTGGTGGCAAACAAACAACAGACGTGACCCAAAGGTCTGGCTCCAGTTAAAACATTAGCCATCGCTAGACTCCTAATCTGTCAAAAGAAAACGTTTTCTTGCTCTTTGGAGCGAATGTGTGAAGGAGAAAGAACGGAAAAATCCCATATTGTGTGAATATAACACTCAGTATATCAGCCTTTTCAAATAGCATATGGATAGCATATGCAATCACACTGTCCTGTGTTCCACTTCTAAAGTTTACCAGATGCTAAGATGAAGGGCCCACATCCTTCATTTTTCTTGAATTTTATATGACATCCTCTTACTTGTGTGGCTTTGGGGCTCAATGGTAGTTCCATTTCTTTTTCACTACCAATTTTACAGCCCCCTTTCAAGAATTAAGGAAGGGGGTTTTTTTACTTCTGTACCCTTTTTACTTCTGTAAGAATCATATATTTCTATGTAAATGACCTCTGTTCTGATTGGCCGACCGTGCCTCAGTCCAGGCAGAAACACCTGGTATAACTTCGGCTCAAATAGCTCAGGGTTGAAGTGGCAGATACATGTGAGGGTATCTGTTGTTGTGACCTCACAAAAAGTGATGATGTTATTATAAGTTTCCATTTTGGAGATGCAAAGTGCAACATGCTAATGAATGTTGAAGAGAAGGCATATTGTTTTGCGAGAGCTCACCTTTGATCATCTCTTTAAACTCCTGCAATAGAACCTCTTGAGTGACCTCAGCTCCAGGGGGCCCCGGCGGTCCCGGAGGCCCTGGTGGCCCCGGAGGCCCTGGAGGTCCTGGCTGAAACACAACACGGTTTCTTTAGACATTGATCTCTTTTTGCCTTTACAAACTAGTTGCAGGTTGTGAGTTGCATAATATGTTATGTTTGCAACAAAGAGAATCAAAAACAATGTGAGCATACAAGAAATTCAGCCAGTCCAGACCAGTAGCAAGCGTTTTTATTTATCGTGTCATCCTAGATTAATAAAAATTACCCAAATGTTTCAAGCCACTAAAGTTTTGGCATGTGAAAACTGTCTCTGATGCAAATGTTAGTGAAATCCATGCTGCAAATTGAGTACAGCGCTTACTCAAAAGGCATGCCACAGCAAGACATGATGTGTGACGCATTTAAATGTAATGTACACCTATGGAGGCCTTGCCTAACAGGACAGGAACCTCGAACTTAAATCTGCTGTGTGTGATGATGCGTGATATTGGTGGTGTGTACCAGTGGTCGCTTGCGTTTCCGGCACTTTGTTGGGAAGTTGTCCACAGGCCTTTTAACAAAGTCCATCCATGATCCATGTGGGTCTACTCTATGACCTTCAGTAACCTGAATAAAAGAAACAAATATTACAATAAATTAATCTGTATAAATGTTCCTGGTTACACAGGTGAGCACATTATTTTTGTCATCATCAGAAACCAAAACACAGTTTTTCATGCTGATTTCAGATCAGATTTCGTTTTTTTTCAGTCACATCCATTTTTTGAGATTTCGTTTTTTTTCAGTCACATCCATTTTTTGAGACTCAGAAATGTTTAAGATTGTTCCCTGTAGGTGATGTGTCAACTGGGGTTCAGTCCTTCACTTCCACTGTGTTAAACCAAGCATCTGACATGAATGCAAATTCACTCTGGATGAGATCATCTGCCAAATGCATGAATGCAATTTTTCAGAGGGTGTCCAAACATTTGCATGCAACCATACATTGCACATTTTTTAATTCTTCTTGTCATACTCAATGAGCCTTTGAGAACAGCACCAATAATGCGATTTATCAGACGTGTCAGACTGAAATCATTCCCCGTTTGGCAGCGGGTGCAAACTATTGTAGCTACGTAACTTAATCCAGTGATTAAGTTAACCCTAACCCTAACCCTAACCCTTAATTACTGTGTTTTGCAAGTCAGTCCAGCGCCACGTTGAGTCTTGCCTGATCTGAGCTATAGAAAATAATCAGTCTTTGAAATGTAATGTCCCTCAAAACAAGAGTTACCCTGAATAGAAAAACAACTGTTCCCCAATAACCTGTAGGTCACACTATATGAGTGCATAAAAGCCATAGTCCAGTACCATTAGATGTAATAAGTCACTCTAAAAACAGAGTCTGCTATTCTGGCCTCATCTTTTCAGTAAACAACGAAGACCTGTAGCTCACTTTTCAGTGAAAGCCTGTTCACTCACACAGAGGTTATCGAATATGCAATCTCAAGAATTCTGATATAATTCATGCACTTTGGCAACAGCTTGAGCACTCCAAATTCCCGACCTGGACCGACTTCAATGATCATCAATCAAGGAATGTATCATTTTTTGGACAATTCTCCAAGAGTGGCTATTTTTGCAATCATACTTTTTTGATTGGCCTTCAAAATAAACCGTGGTCTAGTCTTAAACATAAAGGTGACAAAGGAGGTTCTTTGGAGGAATGCCATAAAAGAACCACATTTGATTACCTAGGGAATCATCCAACGGATGTTTTTAAGCCTTTAAGTTTAAGCCATTTTTATAATGACCATAAAATGCAATTTATGCCTGTTTTGGAAGTCCCTCAGTATTTTTTTTTCTTCAGCAATACTAACAGAACATATGATGAAATGTATGAAATGTATAGGTTTTACAAAGCACTGTTGAACTTTAGTTGAACTTTAAATGTTTTATTAGGTTTAAATTTGTATTTAATGAGAGAACTACATGCACAAACGAACTTTGTATAGAGGTTTAAATTGTTTTCACATCAGGAGGGTCTCACCCCTTCCTTTTCAACCCTCATTGCCCGCTAGCAGCTCAACAGAGTCCCGATATTTCACACACAGAGAGTGAGTGGCATCTTACCTAATTAGATTTTTGGTGGTCTTATCTGATTATAGTAATTGACAATTGACATCTAAATCATTGCCACACAATCCGCTTAGGGGGTGCAGGCAGTGGCTTCAGATCAAAGTTCTTTATCAAAAAAATCTTTCTCATAGAACTGCATTTCATGCCAAGGGCCATCAAGGAAACTTTATTTGTAAGCGAGTTGGTTTTGGTAATACTTTGTTTTGAGAGTCCCCTATAGAAAATCTACATTTTAATCATTAACAATCTGGGGAAACATCTTTGAAGCTGGGTTGAGTTTTTGGCTTGAAGTTAAGATTGGTGTAATTAAAATTAGATTTAATTGAATGTATTAATTTCTAATTACTTTTCTGTTGCATTATATACATATATTTTTTTAATGAATGGTGAAGGTGAGCATCTACAAAACATTTGCAGGTTCTACTCAAAATAAAGTGTTCTACAGGTTTCTACTGGAGTGTTAGGGTGTAGTCACTGTACAGAGTGAAAAGATACTGGCGGGCAACCAACGCTTGGTGACTCAAAGCAAACACACGCTGTCCCTAGATGAATGGTTTCAAATGAAGGTGTTAACACCTTCATCCAAAGAACTGTTGACATTTAATTTGTATAGGTGGAAAGTAGGACTGCGTGAATTCTAATAACCACAAAAATGACTTGAATCTCCTCACGCCCTTTCTTCAACGTCAGGCGACTGTGGTTGAGATAGAAGCGGAGATACAGAAGAGCCGTGGAGGTGAGCTGTCTGAAATGGAATTTGTTTAGGTTTGGCAGCGGGACACGGCTTACTTATCTGTTAAACTAACATGCCGCTTTTCTTCACAGAAAGACGTTGCCTCTCGATTTTATGTAACCCCTTGTTTCTCTTTCTCTATATTCCAGACTGAAAGGGCTCTCGTATTTTTGGTTGGGCAACTTTCTCCTTCCCCCCTCCCCTCTGTTTTCTTTTGACGGCAGACAAAATAAACACCCTAACTAGCCCACAAGCCCCTTTGCGCTTTTTGTTTTTATTGTGCCTTAGAAATCTGGAAAGGGATAAAAGATGAGCGGGTTTGCTCGATTGTAAAGATACTGTTACTGTGGAGGGCAATCCTTCAGATCGTTCCCACCCACTGCATGATCTGTCCTTTGTTAAAAATAATGAAAAAGGAGAGAAAGTTTTAAACCTCCAGAGTTCCTCTGTTTGCTTTGCTATGCTGTTTGAATGTAATTATGTAATTACTCCTTTACTACCTCTATGTACTTTTATGTAACCTTAATAACAAATGTGTAATTACATCTTTATTACAAACTGAGCGACAGAATGAATGATCATTTATGCTGTTTATTTAAATACCAGCTGATGACAAATCAGATTACTTTTCACAATACAAGACTGTACAGGTAAGAATGATCATCCAGCCCTGGCAAAACATCTCTTGCACTTAGGCAGGCTAATGTGATAACAGTAAAAGGTTTCGAATCCACAAGTTCAACAAATCTTTTGTGCTTGTTTTAATGTGCTAATGAGAAGTAATTAATATGGGAAAATAGTTGAAGTGTCAATTTCAAGGAAAACCAAATTGAGTCTAGTACAAAATACAAGTTTCCAAGCATTGTGTCTAATTCCTAGTTCACAGGGTTCATATATGGAAACAAAAGTAGTTTTTATGATGTCACAACTCCCTCTTCAGTCGTTCAACCTATTCACACTGAAGTTATTTGTGAGCGTTTTTGACCAGGACTACTTTTTGAATGAGCTTGAGGGCAGCCAATCAGAACAAATTAAATTTGTGTATTTCAGTCTTAACGGCACAGTAATAAAACAGCCTGTTTAATATGAGGGGATAAAGAGAGGGCAGAAAAAGGAAAGTGGAAAACTGTATAAAACTGAATGATGCCCATCCACACAAACATGATAAGCGGGCATAAAGTATAACAGTAATGCAGAATGTGGGTCCTTTAAGGCCAATAATGTTGCTGTGTTTAGAACAGAATAAAGAACATAGTAGCATGTGTGACGGTAGCTAGAGTGCTGCTTCATGCTTATGAAACCACGCAGTTCCCAAGCAGTTTCAAAGAGGTCCAGTGGCCAATGAGTTTGTCAACACCTCCGCTAAACCACTTTGAAATGTACGGGAACGCTCCATAAGCACTGTGGCTGAACAGAATCAAATGGTGCATGCGGAGACGCCGTAATTCTGTCAGAGCGGAGATTAACTCGCTGCAAGACGAAGCGCATGGGGTTTCGGAGACCACTGCAGAGACTACACCATTCACAGCAGTACGCCAGACCACCTCGTGTTCTTTTCAGTGCTGCAAAGCACGAACCCACCGGGCCGTACCCTGAGGGGATGGAGAAGCTCATCACTGCCATGTCAAGAAACAAGCTTTGGATTGTGAGCATGTAATTAAACAAGTGGCGCCGTGACCCTGAAATACCACATATGATGTTGACGATGCTGTAAAACCGCACCCTTCCTTCTGAAACTTTATTGTTTTGTTTTGCGAGGCATCAATCCATTCAGTGCCATTTGCAAAAAATGGGGATACACCCAGTGTTTCAAATTAGGGGGGTATTTCGAGAAGTAGTCCCCCATCAAAGAGCTTGTGTTTCAGCATCCCTCCACCTACCCATGCCTTTAGGGAGTCCATTTTTCTCCAATGATTTCGGTTTGCGGCTTTAAAATAATGGTGCCTTTCGAGGCAAGTCTGCCAAATGCTCCATTATGTGAAAAATCATAATAATAAAAAAAATTTCAAAGCCAAGCAAACCACCTAGACATGGAGACACTGCATGTGCTGGTGGGAAGAAAAGAATTTCACCCACTTACGCATACTTCCTACCAAACTAATCTATGGAAGATGAAAGGCAAGCACTAATTTATTAGTGCACGACTAGAACGCTGACTGTGGTGTTGAGTCCTGTTAAGATGTGGAAACCTGATAGCTTTGCTTAAACAACAGAACTGATGAGGTTAAAGTGATCGGCGCTGGCTATAAGATAAGCAATGCCTAATTAGTGCAAGTATGTGATACAGCTACACTTACATGACTGCAATTACAAAGTCGTTTGACTGCAGCATTTGACCGGCCACAGAGAAACTGCTTATCATTGCCTGTGCTGCTTTTGGTTTGGGGTTTTACAAGAAAAACCCTGCTGTGGAACGCAGTCTCTGTGTTGCTCTGAAAACATCTTGGCAGGCCCAGCGCGCTGGCAAGTCTATATCGGTGTGTTTGTGCAACCGTCTCATTTTCCCCCTCTTTACAACTTTTAATAAATCGAAACGTGCTTTAGTTATATCTACACTTTTTTTTGTCGGGTGGGATTGATGGAATTCCTTTATGTTTCATTCAGAGAGCATTCTCTAAACTCTGCATGGCCACAGAACGGTGATCTTGGAGCTCCTGCTCGAAGTTCTGCTCGGTGTTTGTTTAACATTTAAAGGAAATTTGAAAATAAGCTTATTTCGAGCAACAAATGTCAGTCACGGGAGGCAGCAGGCCACAGCAAACACAAACAGAGCCATAAAGCTCTGCCTTGTGGCCACTATCAACAGCCATGCGGCACTTCGTCGTGGAGAGGCCTAATGATTGTTTAGGCCTGATTTCTAGGTTCATTACTATGAGCTTGCTTACCATAACGTGATATAACTCCTGCTATTTTTTGCCATGACTATACATTAGGCTTAATATTTTCCATTTAGAGACAAGCATGTAGGCCGAACCTCCGAAGCCTATAATTAGGCCCATGCACGCACGGCCTGCGCGGGCTAGACTAAATATCACATAAATACTGAACAGAGTCTTTACAAGTTGTCATATTCTGAGCGCTCTGCCATTCCGGCGGGGCGACACCCGTGTTTTCTGTTTACTCACTCTGGCTCTCATGTGTGGAGCAGGGAACATGGGCACGCCCCCGAAACAGCACTGACTGGCCTGCTGAGCTGAATAGGTCTATGCAGAGTCAAAGGACGAAGCCAAAGCCACAAGTGCAGTTGGCGCTCGGAGTGCACAGGTAGGGCATGGGATACGGTGAATCGAGCTGATGGCACGCTCTGTCACCGAGCCGCTGTTTGCTTCTGGGTGTTGTCTGCAGCTCCACACTCATTCATTCATGCATTTCACCCTACAACCCATTCAGCCACTTCTTCTGTCTGGTGCCTCTCACTGATGAGGCAGAACACAGTAGCAGATGGAACCAGTTGGACAGGTCTGGATGCTGGATCAATATCAAGAGAAAATGTTGAATCAGATATTATAGGGTTACTGCAGTAAATCTGGTTTGAAATTGCATTGTCAGCTGTGTATTTCTTCTTGTGGGGTAGATGAATGTTTTAGTAGTTTGGGCATGATTTTAGATTCTCATACTAAATGAATAGTTTATTAAAGAAAAAAAACAAAACGAATACACACTCAGCCAGCACACTTTGTCCAAATTTTACTTCTTCAGTTTAGCGATGTGGCTACAAAGTTAATTTAAGACTGGAAGTCAGTAGTTACCCAAACTGTTTCTGTAAATAAATGCCCAAAACTTCTCTCAGTCCATTCATACTGCATTAAGCTCTTCATTAAAGCAAAGCAACCCAGTCAGGTTGGCTAAGGACTCATCATGACTCACCGTGACTAATGAAAATCCAAACATTCACAGCTAAAAAAAAAGCCATTGGAGGCACCAGGATAGGCGAGGACTGATCTTGGATTCCTGTATTGATGATGGGTATTGCTATAATGAATGTGTGTAGATCAGAGAATCCAGTTGTCTAAAGTGGCTGCCTGCAGTGTCTGTATACATGATGAAGTTCTGTGCAGTTTTATGGCTCACAGTAAGTCATGCTGTGTCCTAAACCATATGGACAAGCCTGCACCACTTTAACGAGGGGCAGGATGCTGGGAGCAGCTCCTTGGCTGCTGATTGCACATCTCATTCTTGAGCTTTAGCATTTTATTTTAGACCAAGAGGAAACCAAAATGAGAAGAATAGCACCCAACAAATGGTATATCCTAAAAATAGATCTTGGATGTTCCACTGGGAAAGGAGTACTGCACTGTCAGGTTTAGATTTACATATATAAGTTTCAACTGTGTGCCTTAAATGAGTTATAAAGACTACCTTGCACCATTTCATACTTAAAAAATGCATCAGTTCACTTCCATAACTAAAGGAACGGAGCATGTTCCCTTAAATGTACCACTCGAGTGACAGTTTTGAACTGAATTTTTCTAAGATGGAATTGGCTTTTTTTTTGCTGTTGTTTGAATAGTTGTCAAATCTACCTTGACTTTAAATGGAAAAACAATAAGAAACAATGTTATTGCTTTATTGAAAAAACGATGCCATGTGGATATAGGGCTGGATCCGACTGGCATGTTTTATGTCTTGATGCACAAGTTTATGGCTGCGATTATGCACGCGCGTTCAGGCCACGCCCCCCACTCGCCCCAAACCCGCAATTAAGCTTTCTGTTAGTGCAACCATTCTGAGCCTTTAGACGCCGGCGCGGAGATACGAAAGAGAAATGATCATTTGGCGCCATATCAAGCAGCAGGGCCCCCCTTTCAAAGGGCATCATTTAACAGGTAACAGACCTGGTGTACTTTTCATTATGGAGGTACTCATTATTTTGTAATTCCTAAGGTCTGATAACTAGCTAATACACTCCAAATGGACGATAGATAGACCTGCAGGTCTTTTTTTTCCCTCTCCTTCCTCGTGTGTATGCTGAATATTTGTTTGGCAGTTACCATAAAGTTCCTTTCATCACGTTCTTACGTACACAGCGAAGCAGGCGGTTAACTGCTGTGTTATTACTCGAGGGGAAAGTTGGAAAGCCGCCCATTAGGCCCGCAGGTCATTAAAGCAGTGACAACAGAGACGGCTGTATCTCATTTACGCTGTGATCTAGCATGCGCTTTCACAAAAGGCGCCAACGTGAGCCGCCGTATTGCTCAGAACTTTCCGCAAGAAGAGGCCTAAGCTAATGCAACGGGGCCCTGTGTTCGGAAAATCTCAGCAGTGTAAACATTATATATATGTATATATATTATATATTATATATTTCTTTGTTTCATGTATGTGGAGTGCACATTCCTTGCTAGTGAAGACATGTGAGGAGGATAAGCCACAAGGCCTATTATGAGATTCTGCAGAATTACCGTGCCCTCCTCCTTTACACAGGGCCTGACAAGAGGCTGATTGGAGCATCACACCTGCTTTTTGTGTCCAAATTACAGTGTTGAGGCGTCGTTTTTGTGTGGGCCATCATTTCTCCCCCTCCTCCTTATCTGTGGTAGGTCAAATGGACCTTTGATTGCAGCCTGACGACTGCAATGACTCGGATACCTGCTATGAGATATCTTATCATGGTTTTGCACCGGGATGGTTTTGCAAACATGCTTGATTTTAGAGAGGAAATAATTATATGATTTTTTTTGCTGTAAGTTTTAAAGGCATGACTAAGCCTATTGTAAACATCCTTGCATTGCTTTTGTGGTTTTAGTGATGTTTTAGTGGTTTTAGAGAAATTCTTCTATTATAAATAATGACTGTTGTTTCGGAGCAGCATGTTACCCAACAAGCCCAAAAAATGTAAGACATCAATTTTCTGCATTCTTCTTGTCCATTAGATCTGTTATTTTCACCCAGTTTTAGCATTTGTGCAGGTTTGATATGCCAAACAGTCATTTTTCCACATGCATATAAACTTTAGAATTAAACATCCTGTTGTTGTTATGCCTTTGCAAGTGTATTTTATTGACCTCTGCTCTGATTGGCTGAGGTCTAAAAGGGACATTCTTTATGTTTAAACTTCAGTGTCATTTAATGGAGCTAAACTGTTGTTAAATGAATCAGTGGATTTATGTTAATGCCCTCTGATTTCAATGCCATGACATTGAGTTTGAATGGTTTTAGCAAAGTTTAAGAAAAAGTTTAAAATGTTAAAATGTCAATTTTCTACATTCTCCTTGACTTATGTCTTTTATTGTCCCCCAGGCTTAGCATTTGAGTAGGTTTACGTGCCAGAAAGAGTAATAATGTATTTTCCCTCATCCATTTAAATAGCATTCTTTAAAATATGCTAATTAATTAAATAGGCAAATTAAAGCTGATGTATGTCATGACCTCTGCTCTCATGGGCTGTACTCCGAACTGACATTCTTCATTACTTCATTGTAAACTGAAGGTTCTGAATCAGTGGATGTAATGCATAATTACATTTATGCACTGATTTTAATGACATCACATAAATGAAGAATTTGAAATGGAATGTTTTTTCAGTGAAAAAAACATTGAAAGGTTTTTTTTATCTACATAACCCTCTTTCGTTAAAAAAATGTAATGGAAAGGTTGGGTGTTACATGATATGAGCCCTGTAATACTAAAGGCCCACCCCAACAAATCCATTAATAACTTAAAGCACTACTTTTCTCTAGAGCAATATTGCAATATTCCCTACATGTTTCAATATTTGCACTGTAATCATTTCAGTAGCTCAAGGTAATCGTCTTGCAAAGAATCTGCCCTGAGAAAAGGTGAAGAACATGACCAGCACATGATCAGTCTCAGGGTTAGATTAGAGCGTTTTTTCTTCAACTGGAAGCAATAGCAAATTTTCAGAAATGATATCAAATCTGAACCAAGAGATTCATAGTGTCATTGATGTGCACTTTGTTTTCCTCTCGTATTCAAATTGAATACGCAATAGCAATAGCAATAGATATTGCGTGTCTTTTTCACCTGAACTGAGATTATAATTAGAGTAAAGACTCTGCATCCCGTACCTTAATACTATAGAACTACAGAATATGTTTTCGAGCCCTGAAAATGATCCTTGGTCCTTAACTGAATGCCGGCTTAAACTCAGGTCCAGCCCAGGTGACGCTTTTTGGCAGCGACACAATCTGGCATAACACAGGGTCTTAGTGTGATTATGTCATTACTTTCTGATCGCATGGGACAAGATGAAAAGAATGTAAGCAAGAGGAGGGGGGTGGCTAATCCCCCTGAAGGTGTCCTCTTTCAAGACCCTTTCTGTGAGGCTTTGTGAGGGGCTTACGCGGACTGCTGCCCCATTTTTTTTCTTTCTTTCTTTTTGGATGGGGGGGGTAGGGGGCGCACCGCCCCTATCGGATGTCCCAGACACAGCGGAGTCAGGCTGGCCCGAGAATGACAGAATCAATGGGCTGGGAAAGAGCTTTGCCAAGGGACTTTAAATATCTCCCCACCTAAACTTATCCAGGAATTACATCATGGCAGCCTGCCTGTGCCGGACCACAACAAGAGGAAGAGGAAGAAGAGGTAGAAGAGGTAGAAGAAGAAATAACAACAGAAAAGGAAGTTTATGATGACAGTTATGATGATGGAAAAAGAAGGAAAAAGAAAAAGAAAAAGTAGATCAAGAAAATAAAGAAGTAAGAGCAGAAGAAGATGATGACTAACATAAGGATGATTATGATGGTGATGACGATTAAAAAAAAAGATGAAGCAGACGATTAAGAAGATGATGATGATGATGATGATGAAGAAGAAAAAATAGGTCATACCAATAACTTAGTGATGCACCGAAAGGATTTTTTTTTGGGGGGGGGGGGGGGGGGGTTGCGAAAACAGAAAAGGGGGGGGAACTCCTTAA
>JBBPDH010000130.1:3967956-3991087 GCA_037974565.1 Clupeocharax schoutedeni
AAAGCAAATATTTATGTATTTGTTTTCTCTCCCCTGTGATATGGGCCTTTTAAGCCAAAGGTCATTCTGTCCAATGGGAGAGCAATTGAGGGGATGCTTCTACTGGGCAATCCTCATCCTTTTATTCAGCTTAAGTTTGCTAAGAAATCCTGCTTTGTGAAATAGACCCCTGGTGATGAGAGCAGATGCCCTGCTATCGTAAAAAAATAAATAAAAACAATCGATGTTCTGTGTTTGTAAGCTTGTTTAGCCACCATGTTTCACTCTTTTCAGTAACATTCTGTTTGTTGGGAATGTAGTTTGGGCTTGTATCTGCCCTTTAATCTGTTAATCAGTCGGTTTCTTTCGTGGATGTGAATATTCTTGAGCGGTGCCTCTGAATAATTCTGTGTTTATGAGGCTTCTGTTAGGAGATAACAGCTTTAACTTATCACAAACCACAGATAACCTGGTAATGGAATAACTTGCATGTAATGTGTAACAACAGAACCAGGAGAAAGACGTTTTGAGCCTTGCAGACTAAGAATTTAACACTTACTTGAACTGTTTATTTTAAAGCTATAAACAGCCTTTGGAGCCTATTTTTGGCCTTAGCAGAAAGGGCAGAAGCCGGGGGTGGGGGGTGGGGGGGGTGCTGTTTGGGAAAGATCTAAGTCCCTTCCTGAAAGTGGTACTAAGGATGATGGGCTTCTCAGTAATTGGTGATGTTTTTAGTGCTGAGCTTTTTACCCCAATATTCAGTCTGTGAGGAAATATGAGGGAAAAGAGTTGAATGCAGTGTTCAGTGACTAAAGATTGTACTGACATTCGCTTGCCTGAAGAATCAAACAGCCTTGAAATTTGACTGTAGGCGGAGCCTGTAGAATTGAGTGAGTTTTGTCGAGGGTTGTGTGTTGTGTTCTGTTGTGTTAATGTGATCTGCTGCAGCTGCAGTGTAAGTGAAACTGCTCTCCATTATCTTGTAAACGGCTCTCAATAAAGTAAACCACGCAGGTGAGACACTAGATGGAACCGCCTGGATATCTCAGATGGCTTTGTTCTGTCAGTATGATGATGCAGTTTGTGTTTAAAATACACTTAATAGCATTTTATATGCTAAGGGAGGTATAAACAGTCTGTATTTATGCACAGATAAACTCACACTCTCAAAACGAACCAACAGAAATGGCTTAGAAAACAGTTTGTTACATTAACATTAAAAATCAAGACACATTTCATGCCCAATTACAGTTTATGTGCTGAATGCTAAAAAAACATAACTTGTGGTCTGTGCTAACATTATTGCACATTTTTATGGAGAAAATAATTAGAAATTGGGCTCTAAAGTTTTCAGATAAGGTCACGCTTGTTGACTGAAGAGGAAACGGCACGTTATTTTCATTTAAATAGAACATCAATGCACACGTATTAGAACGAAACCTTTTTAAAAATGAAATGACTATTTTTTAAAATTCTCAACTGCAGTTTACCTTGTCAAAAGTTGGTCACAGTGGTCCACAAACATCTCGTTACATTGACGTGCACTGAAATACGTTTAGATAAGCATGTATTTTATATGTAAATGAGAACCATACATCAGCGCTGTGATTTTTTAAAAAATTATTTGCTAAACATGGTTTCATTTTAAAGCATTTTTTGAGAGTTAACTGATGAATTATTAGTGGTTCCATAATTAGGTACTGCTGAGCTGTTGTGTTGACACCTGCAGCTGTTTGAGGCAAACCTGTTAGTTTTCTTGCTCAGCTTTGAGCGCTTGGATTCCCGACGTGTGGAAATTTGAAGACACTCGGCCCGAACACGTCTTAGCTACTTTCTGCGTTCTGAACTTTCTCAAAGTTTGTTAGTCTTTTAGCCTCCTGTGTTCAAGCTCATGTTTTGCAATCTGTTTTGTCATCACATGACATACTAACTGTCAAACAGGCACCTGGCATAATGAGGTTGGTACTAGGGAAGGGGGTGGGGCGTGATGGCAGAGCCTGTTTTTTGTTGTTTTGGTTTTGTTTTGTTTTTTTTCCCTTTACTTTTGCAAAGCTGTAATTCTGATCTGACTTGTGTGTATTTTGCCGTCGAGTTGAGAATACAAAGCCAGTTACAATCTCTTGTAAGAACCGCAGAAAATCGCCCAATGAATCAACACCCCTCCTTCCTTCCCACCCCATTCACGAGCCTCCTTCTAAGGATTGTGCAATGTTCCTCCATCTGTGTATATCAAATCTTTCAAAGGCCATCGAGTTCACGGATCACGTTCAGTCTCCTCCATTTCCTGCGTCTTTTGTGCGGAGCAGAGCTTTATCAATGAGACGGACGAATGCAGAGCAGGGAGCGGTGGCGCAGGAGGCCATTTTCCCCCCTCATCCCCTCTTTCCACAGCACACGCTGCTCGTATGTTACATAAGATGATTCCTATGGCTGCATAAGCCCCTCAAAGAGAACAACAGGGAGGGAGGGAGGCAGAGAGAACGAAACACGGATGGAAACACAGATCAGGGCTTTTTCTCTCCATTTCCAACGCATTTGCCTCAATTTGGGGGGAATGAAACGCAGCATTTTCCAGCATTATCATTCTGCCACAGGAACGCACACACACAGATTGGGCCAGCAACATTAGTTTGACAGTCCATGGAAAGGAGCTCTTTGATATGCAGGACATTTTTTTAAAACCTGCCGCGTAATCTGAAAGGTATGTCTGGACAATTTCACGTTTCTCCAAGATGCAAATATTTTGCACAGAAATGTTCCAGAGACTTTAAATATGCGAGTGGCCCATAAGCCCCTCCATAATGCAAGCCCGTAAAGCCCTGCCACAGATGTCATGTTACAAAACACGGGCTCCGATTTCTGCGCCCGTCTTTTGTGGCATATGCGCTGCGAGGGCTCATTCCTGCCAGACTCTCCTGTGATGAAATGGCGGGAGTGGTTAGTGTGTGTGCGTGTGTGTGTGTGTGTGCGTGTGTGTGCGCACGCGCGTATGTGTGTGTTTTGCACTGAAGGTACATCTGAAATGTGTGGGCTTTCCCGCCCTCTGTGATTATATAACATATACCAGCCGTGGCCAGCAGCCTCATTTAAAACAGGTTTTCTGTTTCTGTGCAGCGGGAGAGGGGTAGTCGAGCAAACAGGATGACATTTTTTTTGTGTTTAACAAGAACGCAGCTAGTGTTTCATTTCTTTTTTTTGAGTGTCCGTGACTTAAGACCCCCCGAGCTCACATTTCCCTGCAATCTCTTAGGAAAAACATATAGAACTAGTTGGTGTTGATGAGATTCAAGATCATGCTGTTTACCCAGTATATTATGGTTTCAAGGGTAAATGGTGATACTTTTGTAAATGAAATTAAGGGCTTTTGCTGATGAAGTGTGTTTTCACGAGATTGAGACTCCAAGTTCCCAGTCTTAGCATTGCTCTAGCCAGAAAACAGTCATGTACTGTACACTGTACTGTTAATTATAGCATTAATAACGTTGATGATTCCTCCTAAGTCCTGGTGCGCCATCATAATGTAATCTTACGAACCTAATGTAGCTTGTTTTTACGTCCCATTCAGTTTTCTCTACATGAAATTACATGAAAATGAATCTTACACAGTATTGCAAAGAGTGCATCACCAGAAAGGTTTTTAATGAGATATTTTACATTTTGTGTTACTGACTGTTCTTAACAAACTTGTTTAGAAAAACCAGTATCTTAAACTGACACAATTCTGTATAGAGGAATGTTCAAAGACACTTAAGTGATTCATGACAACAGACACAATCCTTTATAACTGTGTACGAAGGTTTATTTCAATTCCAACTTCATATGTTATATACCCAAACGGGCTAAAGGGTTTTACAAACTTTTCAAACATTCATTCATAGAACTGCTCAAGTACTTGTTAAAAACAATAACTATATAACTATAATTTTAAGATTTGTCGTTACTGCAGAAAATAGGTGTTTATTAATAAATTAATAATCTCTGCTCACACGCGATATGTTGCTATAGAAGTCACGATTGTAGCCTCTGAATGTAAATCCAGATGGAAAGAGTGTAATGTTAAATAGGATCGTTGTTTTGTTTAAAACAAAATGATCTTTGTGAATGATTTTAGTCAGGGCTTTAGTTAGTGCTGGCAAAAATGATGGCATCCGCTGCCTGGATCTGCGCTCTTGTTTTGGTGCAACCTTCACCAGACTAATATTACTGATATGATTCACTGTCCTATATTTGAGATGATTCATCAAACTTGTTGCTCCTTCTTAACAACCTTTTGTTGTACATTTTACACTGAGCAGTTTTCTCGTCATCACGAGTTCTCCCACTCATGTAATTTCATGTATCGCTGTTCTTTTACCATCAGTGCCTACATGAAAAGTGCACTTTATAGACGTAAATGACATGGATAGTGAACTACAGCGGCTAAACCTTTTTTTCTTCACAGTTTACTGTATCATAACAATCGTTATGTTCTTTTTCAAGGCCATTGTTGATCAGTTTTTACAGCTTTGAGACTCCGAGTTCCCAGTCTTAGCCTCGCCCTCGCCCAAGATATTGGCCAACACTACATACCAATGATAAATGCATTCTTATACTGTTACAAGCCTCTGTACTGATAGGTTACGCACACTGAAATGAGTTTGCCCATGGTGTGTTGGACCGGTGATCGCTTTAAGAGGGATCCTTGTAAACCACTGGCTTAACCTCATTATTCATTACCTTCACTACCTTCTGTTTTCCTGTTGGTCTAACAGGTCCGACGAACAGCTTCTTGAGTCAAAAGCCAGGATGTCAAACCATCAAACAACTCAACTGTTGCCTTCAAGCTGAGGATGCCCAGCAGCAAAGGTGTACTTTCCCCCGCTGCCCTGTAAATGCCGGAGGACAATAGAACTATTGCTAAGGTAGTACCGTTGTACCAGTGATCTGTTCTCATACAGCTCCTGAAAGCTTAGCGTGTTTTATTTACACCCATCAGAACGAAATAGTCTGACTGAGGGTGAGCTGTTGTGTGTTACAGTGCTGACACCGTGAATGTCCCAGTTATAATAATTCCATAATTTATTGCTTTTAGGACTGGTTTTGGGGTTGGGTATACAAAAATAAAAATAGGAAGGGTTCGTGTTTCATCATTATTGTGATACATTCCATCACAATGTGCATTTTTAAGCATATCACTGGCAGTACGTATAGAACACTGATCAACTGCATGTTCATTACAGAGATCCTGTAACGTTTTATTGATTGGATTTAGTGCTAAATAAACAATGGCAACAGACTAAAAACAAAACCTTTATGATGATGATAAATGAGAATTCTAATTTGTTACACCCTTAGCATTAGCGGGACACCTTAAATCTGCCTGTTAATACAGTGCTGTTGTCCACTGAATATGTTTTAAAGCTCTGTAATGTATAAAACTTCAGTTAAATATAAAACATGTTAACAGATATTAAAAGCCTGTAAAATACCTGTCACCCCTAGACTGTATTATGATGTTACATTTTTGTCATATTTCCACCCATTCCTTGATGTGACAGTTTCTGTGTTCTGAGCTGATTATGGTTGAATATCTTTTTTTATTAGCTTTTAAAAATACATTCTTTTGACTATAGCAAAACCTTACACCACTGGCAATGTACTTTTCTATCAGAGGGTTAAAACTTAACATTTTTTTTTACTGTATGTTAATTATATTTTCTTGTACTTTCGGACCATTTTTATTGGATTATCACACAACGCAGTGGGCAACAGATATATTCATAAGGTGTAATGAACCTAAATAGACTTAACAAAAGGAGTTTGGAACATGAGGGCAATAATATGCAAATGGGTGAGATCTGAAAATGACATTTTGCTTGAATTTCACCATTAACGAAAAAAAAAAAACAAATTGTACCTTGATCTCAAATACGAGTTAAGGGCACCAAGGTCTTGTTTTCATGAATGCAAGACTGACTGGTGTGTACTGAGCAGCCCCCAGGGGGCGGTCCGCAGCTTATACTCATCAGCACTGTTGGTAAAACACTGAAAAGAGGGCTACTACTGGCCGCTAGTTCACCTGCCCTGTTCTGATGAACTTCTGCCTGGCCGAGTCGCGCTCCAACACCAGCTATGTGCATAATAATGAGACGCTACAGCTGCTCTCATTGGCTGGCTTGTGTTCCTAGGCTGTGGAGCAGCTATTCTCTAAAGCCACAGGATTGCCTTGCTCACTGGAATGAATCTGATGGAATATTTGGAGGGAGAAGAAAGTGCCAAGCAGAGTAGTCTTTGCTGAGGAATATTAATGAAACTTACGAGAAATGTGTGTCTGCAGGCAGTTGTCAAAGTATTTTCTAGACAGAAGAGTATAAAACATAAAAACAGGACTGACACATGCATCGGTCTGAAGGTAGCAGTTCAACTGCATGAATTTTGGAGTCTTTTAGACATTTCACATAGAAAACCTGTCTATATTCCCCTGCCCTGCGAATGGTTCCTCCAATGACCTTGTGTATTGAGTGTTTTATATTAATACCTGAATCATGCCCAAAAAATCGTGATGAATCACAGTGACATTGGAGGCTGAACCATTTCTTAAAGAATCCTAATCTAGATCTGAGGTTTACTGTTAAACTGTTTTAAACCAACATTAAAAACCTTCGTATTGTCCAAAGCGGGGCCGTCTAGATCTGGTCGTGGGTTTGTTGGGTTTGTTTGAGTTAGAAAGTGACACGTTACATAAAGTGGTCATATTCATACATGGACCTGCTGTTTGTTGACTCTAGAACTGACCTCTAATGATTTTTGTCTTGCTTGTGGTTCGCAGGCAAATGTCCGAGTTCGAGGTGGCTTCTCAGGACCAGGGTGGGATCTGTGTGATCATAGACCTGGACAAGATGTCTGCCCCCAGTTTATTGAAGGTATTGTCCCATGGTCTTACATTCATTCAAAAGCAGCTCCAGCATATTACAGATCCTCGCTAAGCAGGTGCTTCAGCGTGGCAGGTTTCAAATGTACGACTCCAGCCTTGTAATCAGAAAATAATTATTCTTTTTTGTCGAGTTTAGTGAACAACACTTTAAGCTGAAAAAAGGTTCAGGTGTTAAAATTCGCTTTGGAAGTATTGGACACAGCTGGGCAAAAAGAGTCAAAATGCAACGGAAGGAAAGATAAATATAAGAGATATAAATCAAATGAAAGAACGGGTTAAAAGTAATGTTGCCAACAATGTATTTATGTCACGTTTCATAAAGCATTTCTAACACAGTATTGGGCAAAATCTAAGCTGTTTATCTGGGCTGTAAAAATGTCATTTGTTCAAACGGGATTTTAAGTGTATGAGTCTATTCTATGCCGTATTTACAGTTACTATCCAGTATCTCCTTCAACTGATCATTCAACTGAGTTGGGTGCTGCTGATCAATGAGATATTAGATAACTCTATCTTTCTCTAATCAACATATTCATATTTTTTATGCTGGTACTCTTTACAGTTTCTCTTCTCTTTGTTTGTGCATGTTGTGTACATGATATAGTGCTTTTGTTTATTTATTTTGTGTAATTTTGTTTGTGTTTTGGTTATTTGTGTTCTATATATTATACAGTGCTTTTGTTGGCAAAACACACTGCTGAGATTAATAGTTCTAAACTGTTCTCATCCCATGAGGTTACTTTCTAACTTCAAAGGCACACATATGAGTGTTTGCATGGAACATGGGTTACTGTGTGGTTATTAATTAATTTACCTTCCCATGTCCTTAAGGCAGTAAGTGGTACGGTGCAGTTTTTCTTTGTGTCTGTGAAAACGGTGGGGCCCCACAAACCAGGTGAGACTTCATAAGCAAAGTGTGTTTATTTGTGTGAGAACCGAAAGGCTGGTAATCCCCTATCAGTGGGCTGGTGTTTTTATTAGCTCACGCAGTGAACACGAATGAGGGAGGCCGTTCTTCTGAAGTCAAGAGTAGACAGAGTGCGTCCTCTGCTGGACAAGAAGGGGAACTGTTGAAAACTAACAAGACTGCATTGACAAAAGTATTGGGACACACCTTTAAATTATTGTGAGCCGTGTCTTCTTGTGCACCATCAGTGCCTGACCAAAATCTTGAGGAAAGACTTTCAAGAAGAGCTGTTATAGCAACAATGGGGAACCAATTCCATATAAAAGTCTATGGATTTGAATGCAACGTCATTAAAGTCCCTCTTGCTGAAATGGTCAGGTGTCCCAATACTTTTGTTCATGTTGTGCACAAACAATGGTCTATATGTCTGTGTGAAGGTATTAAATAATCCTCTAATGTTTCTTGTTTTCAGCGAATGTCTGTTTGTACATTTTCCTTTAGAAATTATACACAGGATCTGACTGTTTATGTATTAATGATCATATCTTGAATATGCATTTCTGGAATCCCCACAGAAAGCCTGTGTTTGGCCTCTGCCTGGTTCAAGTAATCCAGGATAGGTTGGTTCTAACTAGTACGGCCTATTCTTGATTACTTGTTTCAGGAGGAAGCTTCTAGCAGCAAAGGCTCAGCTGTCCTCTACTCTGATGGCCTTTAACTGGAGGGAAGATAACACTAATGTATCATCTTTATTAAGTCAAGATAATTATTAGCCTACCTGAAGAAAGGATGATAGATTAACACAGTACTGAGTACCACTGGACTATAGCTGTATGTGTGCTTTAAATGTACATTCTTCCCATTTCTTTTACAGTTCTTTTACTGTGTTTGAAGACTGTTTGTAATTTCTACACATTTTAAATTTGACCTTGTATTGTAAGTGAAAAAGTATTTTCAGTCTAAAGAGCTTGTAACGAGTCCAAGGAGATTTTTAATACTGTTGTTTATTTTATTTTTACACCTGGTCAAACTTCAGATTTGCAGATATATCCATCAGTTTGACTATAATTCTGATACAAAGAAACAATTAGTAAATATGGTGGTTGCAGTCGAAGATGTATTACTTGATTAGTTTGCCTAGATAATTTATTATTATTATTATTATTTTATAGTTGCTTGCAAATATAACCAATAATATAATTTCTCTTTGGCTTGAGAAAATAAGTGGCTGAGTTCTTAGATAAGATGAAAGTCTAAATACACCAACAAGAAGATTGATTTTGTCAAAAGGACAGGTTCCGAACTGTTTGTACGTAGACGAGGGGACATTTTATGATCATCTAAATTTGATAGCATTCATAGCATTAAAAGTCATAAATGCAGACTCAAACCTGTTACTGAAAATAAATAAAAGTAAATAATTATTCTGAGCAGTTATTATATTGAAATAGCTGTTTAAAGGGGCAGCAGTGTTAGCTTTACATAGAAATCAGACACTCTAAAGTCTAAACCTCTGAATGCAGGGCAAATAACAGATGTTTGTGTGTCTTTCTCAGGGGCTGCCTCAAAGAAGTGCACCAGGAGCTCCACTTAACCTTGAACCTGGAGAACTTTCCTGCGTCTTCCAGTCTGAGAACAATGTGTAACCTGGACATACCTTCTGTTTTTGCCTCTTTTCAGGTATTTCACAGTGTTATAGTGAGCCTGGTGTCACCTGTTTATGTAGAGTACTTAGTCATAATTATTAATATGACCAGTAAACCAGTAAAAGTAATATAAAATGATAATGTGAGTTAGAACTGTTAGACTGTGATCTTCAGGTTTGACAAAAATGACATTTTCTCAGTACTTAAAATATTGGCACATTTGTTCACTTAGGTGTAGTAATATTACTACTGCTGTAATCAGTGCAGAAATACAGTAAACAGTAAAAGCAGCAGTATTTGTCAACATTTTTGTCCATTTCAGTCTAAAACTAACCAACCAATTTTCACTGAACTGTCACTTTAATCAAATATTTTCTCAGCTTTGAAAAGAGAATCTTTGTCTGTGTTCCTGACAGATTTCAGTGCCTTTGTTAGATGACGATGCTGGACTGGGATGCAGCTGATTCTATAGTAGAAGAAAGACAATGTTCCTCAATCTGAGATGTGGCTCCTGTACTGAGTGCTTGTGTCAAACAACATTCAAACATGCACTTACACACCAGTATATATAATGCAGATGAATTATATATATGTGTGTCCAAAGGTTTGACTGGTAGTGTGTGTATATATGTGTATAAACACATCAACTGACCTTTATATACAATGTAAAGGTCAGTGGGCGTGTAACAGTGACCAGATGTTTACATTGTGCAATATACACATTTAAGAGTCATTCATTGCACTAAAAGGCCTCAGACTTATAATGATGTGCGCAACTTTTTTGCATTTAACATATCACCGTCTCAGCCTCAGCAAAACCTCCAAAAACATAACTTTACTGGAAAAGGAAAAGATGCTTTAAAATAAATGTTTTAAAGCAAGTTTTTTTCACTGGTGTTTTCAAAATATGATTTTGTTCCAACAGTGTGCACTTAACGATGTGTTACAGATGCTTGTAACCCGTGAGGATCTGTAACTACCTCGTCAATGCCCAAAAAATCCCTATGGGTTTATGTTGGACTTTTGATGTTGCCATTGACATGGAATGTAACTAACAAGCATATTGTGTCTTTTGCATTTTTTCAGTTTGTATAACAAACTTGAATAAATTGCTTTGTTGAAGGACCAAATACAGTGTGTTGTATTTTTAATTAACACGACTTCATGCCATTGCATTATCAACTGTCGTTAGTATATGACTAGGTGTGTGGTATTTTCATACCTAAACAGCATTTACAACTGCTCACAGCTTAAGAAAGACCAATTTCTGAAATGTACATTTAAAAAGTCTAAGACTTGTTAGTTGCTCAGGAACTGCGTTTCAGTTCCCCTCCGCAGCATTCTGATCATTTGACTCATTTTAACTTGACAGCTCTTGTGCAAAACTTTGTGCACCCTGGTCAGATGATGTTTATCTGTTTTCTGTGCAGTTTTATTTACAATATTTACTTGCTAGATGTAACAGAGGGGGAAAAAATTAATGTAAAAGGTACATTGTGCAAGAGTTTAGGTACATGCCCTATTGTGTGTTCTGTTTTGAACCCCAATATGCTCAATTCACCAAATACATAATTGTATTTACATATTTGACGAGACAATCAACAAATCATGCAGACTGGAGTAACAACTTTTGAATACATTGAATACAGCTGTGTGTAAGTAAACTGGTATGCCTATTGTGCATCTAATGCTGACAGATGTTCAGTTGTGTACACACAGCTGGTGCAGTCTGCACAGAAAAGCATTGGCAATAGAATGGGACGCTCCTTCACTACCCAGAGCACCATGTGCAATACCAAGTGTAGGCTAGAGGGGTATAAAGGCCACTGGGGTGCAAACCTTCAGTAAACATTCTCTGGATCAAAAGAGGCACTACAAACTATAAAAAGATTTTTATTTTGTTGCATGAGTGATTGAAATGACTTAGAAAGATGATTATGAAACAAACAAAAAAAAACATTTATGGCTTTTGCAGAGATGAGTGAAAAAACATCTGATAGCACCTTGATATAAAAAAAGTTTAGAGATATATTAACAGCTTCGTCATAAATCCTTTTGTAAACATAGCAAACCAATATAAAATATTCCTGACAACAAAAATAAAACATGGAAAATAAATGTAACGTCTTCAGGCAACTTAGAAATCTAACCCAAGCAAACATCAGTGACGGCAGGAGAATGCAGGGTGGCATGCTTGCATGTGTTGTTAAAGACATCTATGAGGTTAAAAGTCATTTTCACAAAAGACAGCTTTTTTTGTTTTAAACAAACAATGACCTGCTATAAAAAAGGGAGGGTTTGAAAAGCAATATGTGAACTGTTTGCTGTGGGTTGGAGTCAATAAAGCGGTAATTTGTTAATCAAAAACAAAAATGCTGTAAAGTTAAATGTCTCGTTTGAGAATCCTTCACGATGTGGTGTGGTCCTATTTTATAAGCCAAGATCCGAACTTACAAGCACTAATTAAATTCCTAGCTCCACTTTAAATGGAGAGACAGTCCTGGTCCAATTTTCAGCTCCATTTTGGAGAGGCAGTTACATTGTAGTGCCTGTAGGTGCCAGAAAATAACTGCTGCACCATTTAAGACAGAATGGAAAGTTCCGAAAGGAGCCAAACAGAAGTGACTTGGATTTTACAGCATTGTGCTAAGTGGGTCACTGCAATGTTTACAAAACATCTCAGGAACGTCCTTACTGGGCGGCCCCAAATGATGTCCTGCCCTCACAGGACGGTGTGTTGGAAAACGCAGGGACTGTGTTTATCATGTTGCTTTAAAGTGGAAAGGAACAACCATGTACAACATAGAATGAGGTCATCTTGCTGAGTCAGCTGGCCAGGAGAAAACTCACTAGAATAGAACATTAACTGCATGGAAAAGGGCATTTCACAAAGCTGGCTCTCACAGTTGGCTGGATAACTTATTTCAGAGGGTCCAAAAAATGTCCCGATAGTAACGAGCTTCGGTCTTCGAGGACATTTCACGCAGTGAGTTTTCTCTGAAGACACTGCTGAAAAGAAACTTAATGGAGACATACATACGTAGACAGCCAGGCACAGTAAATAAATTGACAAGGAACAAAGATAGTAACCATTGAGGCGTGGTCTTGTCTCACCACACTGTTGCAAAGAAAAGGAAATAAATAAATAGTAAAAACTCACCATAAAACACCATGTAGCTCTATCTCACACGGAGAGTACTTTTATTATTGCTACAAGTCGTTGCCACGTAACGTAAAATGGAAATCGATGGAAGTCGACATGAACTGTACACAAATGCATGTCTTGCTTCAATTTTTTTTTTTTACTTTTACATAAAATATGCATATTAAATTACGAAAAAAGAAAACCACATACATAAACACTTCACTTTGCATGTACTTTACACAACTATGTTACCGAAAGATGTGTACGTGTTCGGACAACAGGAGAACGTTCGGAGGAAGATGAACGGAAGACTGGGAATGGTTTTCGAATGTCGATGGAGGAACGGCGTGTCTACTTTGCTACTATTCAAAACAGAGAACCAATGTTGATGTGTTCAGCAACAGAAAGAGATGTGTAGAAATTCGGTGGGTTGACAGTGCCCACTGCAAAACAAGTCCACTCACTGTGTTCTGTACGAAAGGAATTCTGGGATCGAAAGTTGAATTTTGTCTGCAGCAAAAAGTATTTAGTGGGAATCTTCTGGTGCCAAAAAGGGAGTGTCCAGTGAGTGTTTGCATAAAAAAGACTACTATCCATCATCACTAGCATCAGGGTGTAGAAAAGGTTTGTACCTGATGGTCAGTCCCGTCCTCTACTACCACCAATACGGCTCAGCCTTGACTGCCGCAGGAGGACAGGCTGTCATAGAGAGAGTCGCTGAGGGACTCAGGGGTTTCTAGAACCTGGGGGTGGCTGGGCGAGAGAGCATCATCAGGCCTCTCTCTCACCAGTTCTAGCCCAGGATCTCTTGCTGCATCGGGGATGACGGGACCGCGAGGCTTGCCTCTGCATGCTTGGGCCACTTGGGGAAGGCTTCTGGGGTCACCATGGCGACCAACTGCGGCTTCACTAGTCTTGGTGCGCTGTCAAGAAAGCAGAAAGTACACTAAATGTTTTAAACCGCTTCAATATAAAATCAAAGAGGCACAAAATGAGTCACTGAAATCTTAAGCACCAATAATACATGCACAAAGTGTTATGGAAAAATGAACTGAAGTGGGTTGCATAGCTAAAAACATGCATCTTGAAGCCTGAATTTTGCCCATAAATGAAAATTCACATAAAACGTCACAACAAAAAAAAATTGTGACATCTGATAGACAGACAACAGACAAAAAAGAAGCATGACATGCACAGAATGATGTCAAGTGGAGCTCTTAGGTTTCCCTTACTTGTTAGGTACACCAACCTTACAGCTTCAGGGTGCAACCTCAGACACCAAACATGACTTGGCTGACTAATTTATATTTTTGTGCATTGTTGGTTTAAACTGGATTTTCGTGTGCTCTATACAATTCCAGTGACCTGATCCAGCTCTCTAGGTGTTAGGGCAGAGTATTCCTAGGACTGGAGCTGAAAAACACTGATCTGTATAATAGCTTAAATGGTACATGGTTTATACAGTTTGTCTTCAATTTAAGTTTACACATGACATTATATTGGCTTGGCCTTCTTAACCTGGTCCTGGTCCAGGTGCGAGAAGAGAGACTCACCCTCCTGAATGAGCTCTTCTGGGTTACTGGTTCTAAGCCCTCACCTACTCCGAGATAAACATCGGATGACTCTGTCGATCCTTTAAGGTTGGGGAAAGTCCAGTTTTTTGTAGGGCCAGATCTCATCGGTGCTCCACAGACATCAGTGCCTTAAAGCAATAAAAAAAAAATGAACAAAAAAGGGGGAATTCCACTATTTGTCTACCGACTCAAAATTGTTGACAAGGGTGGTCACAGGAATGAGATGTCCAGAACGTTTAATACCTCTAAACGCCACATAACACGAAGCTAATACATGAATTACATGTGGTTCTATACTGCAATATTATTTGTTCTGGAAGGTTTACATCTCTTTCAGACTTCTCTGCTGCTGCTTACTTACTCTACCGTCTCAGATTTACATACCTGTCACACTTCTATACTGTCCATTTATTGTATTATTTCTATTTTTATCATGCCCTGCAGTTTGCTCGTTGCTAAGGTCACCTGTGCTATATTAATATAGGGGGCGTGAACACACTACAGCACAGCGTGTAAACAATGTGAAATTCTTTCTCTGTATTTAACCTGTTTACCAAGGGAAGAGGAGGGCTGCCACAAATGAGGGGCATCCTGGGAGCAGTCTGTGGGGATGGTGCTCAAGTGTACCTCAGTGACTAGCAGTCCTGGGATTCAAACCCACAACCTTCTGATTGCAGGAGCAATGACCTAACCACTATGCCACCAGCCGCCCATAAATGGTTGTATTTGGCATATCATGTGTTTTTATTACATCATAAATGCCATACTAGTCATTCTGGAATTTTTACGTAGCATCCACACTATACTGTTACATTACTGTTATATTGTTGTGGGGTCTATTTATTGCGTTTTGTATTGTTTCTGTTGTAACTTGTGCTCTGTTGAATGTAATGGTCCATGGAGTAACATTTTCTCATCACACTATGTACATGTACACAGCTACTGATGGCCAAGTAACCTTGAGCCTTGAAATGAATGTGCTGCCAAGTGCCCAAGACATTACTTTATAGTTTTGCCATGTTTTATCATTCTTTTATCAGTGGATAGTACATGAAATTGTTTATGTTGATCTCATGATCTGTGGTTCCTATCCCCAAGGCTTTGTGTAGGTTCCTCTACAACAGTGACCCCCAACCCCCGGGCCGTGGACCGGTACCGAGCCGTGGGTCATGTGGTACCGGTCCACGGGCTGCACAGAAGAAAAAAAAAACTGGATGTTACCCGTGTAATATTGTCGGCTTGTTGTTATGAAAATGCTGTTAATAAAGCTGTGAGTACACTCTGGATTTACGTTAAATATTATATTTTAAAGATACCCCATTATTATATTTTAAAAATATCCCCATTTTATGCGTATCATTTATTTGTATAAATATGTAAATTTAGCTGCCACTCCTTAAAGGCCGGGCCGTGAAAATAGTTTCTCATATTAAACCGGTCCGTGACGAAATAAAGGTTGGGGACCACTGCTCTACAACACACCATTTCACATAAAACTCGGGCCAGGACTACAGCATCAGTGTCATTAATTAGCTGCTAACTGAAAAGCAGGGCACTGGCAGCTCATCACATCCACTCCAATTTCAACAAGCTACAAAAAAAACCCCACAGAAAAACACATATGTTGAAGCTGTACCTTCATGACTCATATCAGCATTCTGATTGGACGCAATTTTGCTATCCACCTCTTGACCCATGATGTAGTCTTCTTCCAAAGATGATAGCTCTCTCTCCAGAGTCCAAGCCTTGTGGGGAATTTTTATCCCTGAGCCATGTCTTCCCTGGGCAAAGGACGGATCATTCTCCCCTTGAGTCTTCCCTTTGGGGATGCTTTTACACCCAGCGTTGGCACTATAGTCAGGCAGAGGAAATGTGCCAATCCCACTGTCCAGGGTGTGTGTGGAGATTCCAGAGCCTGTAAAAAGCAGTTTGTCATTGAGCCAGCTAAAACTAAACGTGTAGAACATGAGAGTAATGATCAATTGAGTGATACTGGCTACACCTTATTCCTCTAATGGGAATTGTCCTAAGTCCATAACAGCCTTTACATGGGACATAATAGCAGGTTCAATGCAAATCGTCCTTCAGAATATTTTGCAATCCAAAAGATCAGCAGTCACGGATGAAAGGGTATGATTCACCATGAAAGAATAAACGTGAGGCCACTAAACGTGTTTACAGCTGAAGTGTTTACTCAATAGAGACTAGCCGATCAAGTCCAGGAATGTTTGTAAGCTAACCCAGTCACCTGATCCATCATCTTGGTGTGGGGACTCAAATCTTTAAGAGTGTGATCCTATTTGTGGGCATTAGTCAAGAGTCCTACCTGCAAAGCGCTCGTGGTGAATTGAGTCTGCCAGGTTCTCATCCGATACACCATCCACTTTACACATTAAAGCAGAACCCTGAGACAAATCGTAAAATTCACTGTTTAAAATTTACATTCAATTGGAACGGTCTACATTTTGACTATCGGTGACAGACTTTACCTTTTCCATGTCTTCACTGCTCCGGGTCTGACTAACAACAGCCATGCTATGATGGCTGAAGACAGGTCTGGCTTTACAGTCGAATGAGAGGCGTCGATGTGCCACACTGACACCTCCAGCATCCTTTCCATCCACCCTTTGGAGAGGACGGAAAACATTACTCAGCTAGTCAGGAATGATTTTTCACCTGTATAGTAACTCGGCAGGTATGTGTGAATATATGAGTGGGTGGGAGAGCTGTAGAGGGAATGTGTGAGAAAGCACGTAATCATGCGTACCGGTTGAGCAGCTGCTGCATGAAGTTATCTGATGGCACTCCCCTGTACATCACAGACAGCTGTCCTTGGGCCTGGTCCATCACCACCTCACAGGAATGTCCCTTTCCTTGTCGGTCCAAAGCAACACCATTCACATACGCCCGTTCTTCTTCCAGAGCTTTGTGCAATCCCTCTGCTTTCTCCATCAGCATGGATATGTTTAAGCTCTCGCTCTCCGGCTTCTTAGCAGATGCTTTAGAGTCCTTACCCACTGAGGAGATATTCAACTTCCACTCTCTCTTATCGTCTTTGCCTTTTGACGCCTCAGGTTTCCGGCTAAGAGCTGGCAGCTTGCTTTTCCTCAGGCCAAACCAATTGGCAATACCGTTAGAAGCCTTCTGTTTGACCTCAGTTACTTGACCTTTGTCCTGTTCTTGAAGCTTCAGCATATTTTCCTCGATGCCCTTCATGACCTTCTGTTCGATTGACGACTGAGGGCTTGGCGCAGAGTGTCTTTTCTCTTCAGTTGACTCTACTGGTCTTGGTGGGGGCGGTGGAAGGCTCTCCCCAAAGGAATTCTTCTTCTTAGTGGCTCGGAGTTGACTCCTGTCCTCAGATTTGGACAAGTATCTTGGAATCTCTTGAGTAGGTTTGCCCTCTCGATTCGAAGATGGTGGTACAGTTTTAGTTGGGGATTTCAGAGCAATCTTGTTGGGGCTGCTGCTATGTGTGCTGGAAACATTTTTTCCACCATAAGAAAGACTATGCGGCGATGCATTTTTAGCATAGCTTCGCAAAGCTTGTGCAGTCTCCAAGTTGGTCGATGGTGGAGGCATTTTAGACTTCGGGCTATCTGGCTTAGCAAGGGACATTCTGGAGGACTCGTTTTCCAGTTTAGAGATGACTGAGCTTGCAGGGAGAGGTCGGATTCCTGGGTCAGGAAGCTGATACTGACCTTGTTGTCTCACAGTGGGACTATCCATATGGCCTGAGACAAATGACTTTTCATCGACAGAATCTGTATTTTTTGACAGTCTATGTTCTCCAGCTTTACAATCAGAGTTCCTGTCAGCAGTTTTACATTTGTCAGTGGTTCGTGGAAGCACACTTACATTGGATTGCACTTCCCTTTTCTCAGTTGGCTGAGGACATGCTGCTGGGTCCTCGGAGTTCCTTAGCTTGCCAAGCGCAGCCAGTCTCTCCTTAAAGGAATGGCTGGATTCACCAGAGTGTCTGCCCATGCCTGTCTTCTTGGGAATGGGAGGTGGATCATTTCTTTTGACTGGTGATCCTGCAGTTAGTGTGTGCTCTTTTGCCAGCTCGTTTTTCTCTTGGCTTTTGGACCTCAAGCTGATGCCACTCAGCTGTGACTTTTGAGATGATGATTGATTGGGCAAGCTGCGATTGTTGCTCTGCTTATGCCATACATGGTTGTCGGAATTCTCTTCTTGGTCTGAGGAATCAGAATCAAGTGAAGTGTCCTTCTGTGACTTAAGACTCGTTGGCCTCTCTGGACCAAAGGTTCCTTGCTTTCCTTTGGCTCTTTCAGCATTGGAGCTTGCATAGCGAAGAGCTGTGCTCACCTCTCCAAGCACCTGGGATATGTCCGTACCACTTGCGTGAGAAAGTTCAGAGACATTTTCATAGTGTGGTATTTTCTGAGTGTCCTTTTGAGAGGGAGCAGCTTGTGCGGATTTGGCACCTCGGCTACTTTTAGGTATGCCACAGTTAAGGTCTTTTAGCACCACTGGAGGAGGATCATCAGGCTGGGGTGGAGAGGTTGGAGCAGAATGTGTGGCAGGGTAAGACTCGGATTTTGGACATGGTGGCTGTTTTTGTCTTTCTGTTGTAGTTGCTTTACGAGTAGCAACAGGTGAATGGTGCACCTCGTAGTTGTTGCTCCGGCAAGGGATTTTTGAACTACGTGTTAGCTGGGGGCTGAGTCTTGGGGGATTGGCAGCTGGTGCCCGCTCCCCAAGGGTGGGAATCTTGAGGAACTTGAGCAGCTTCGAAGGTGAGGCCTTAACCTCTCTCAGACATGACACTTGGTTCGGACTCACAAGTTTGGATCTGTCAGCCTGAAGCTCTTGTGAGGTGCCATCTTTCACAGGTACACAGATCTCATCCAGCACTCTTGAGGCAGTATGGTTCTCATTGGGAGAAAACAGGAGTCCTTTGTGGACAGTTTCGCTACTTTCCAAATCACGGTACGTTTCCTGCAAGTTATCCTTCAGGCTAAGAGCGGGCAATTTGGACGTTGTGGGGAGGACTCCGTGTACGTCAGTGTCCTCTTTCTCCAAAGCCTCTTCACTTCCTGTGACTCTCTCAAGCCTTGGTGATGCTACAGTGTTTAAGTGCTTGTAGTCCTTATCTAGCAGACTCGCACTGTTTGTAATCTCATCACTAATCTGTTCAATGCAGACACCACTACTGGAACTTTTTAATAACTGGGAGTCCACCAGAACATCTGACATTCTAGTTTTGTCTCTCATTTCTCTCTCGGTCAGTGCAATGGAACAGGCTGGTGCATGGTCCGGAACTCTGTTAAGGTCCTTTTCCGCAACTGCCACGTTAAGGTAGGAGTCCGGAGCTTCTGTTGTTGCAAGATCACTGGAAAGTTCAAGACCTTGTTCCACTAGAGGAACAGACACATCAGTGGACTTCCTGTTTGCTACAAGTTCACTAGTACCTGTGGCGGGCTTCACAAAGCTCTGTAAGTCTGGGCTCTTGTGGAATTCAGGAGGAGCCAGGTTGAGGTTGTCGATGGTAATGGAATTTGAAGTGCAGCAACTGTGGCTACTGTTGGCCAGACTGATCGAGTCCTTGTTGGACAGCATCAGGCATGTGTTACAGCTTCCACATATCACACTATTGTGCTCTCCACCATTCAAATGCTGATGCGTGCAAACATCTGAACAGGAATGCGGACAATGCGTTTTCGTCACATTGCACCTGGGCGAGTTGTCTCTGCAGGTCAGTACACTGTCCTTGGAGACCAGAGCTTGGCTGTATTCACAGAGGGAAGAGATTCCAGAGGAGCGGTGGTAGCGCAGAGGGTCCGTCTCCTCAAGCTTGCGGAGGACCTCCAGAATGTGTGCTTTCTTTTTCAAAAACGGAGATAAGGCCTCCATGGAGGTGGCAGAGCTTTGGGTATCGGGAAAACAATTTTGTGCACACTCCCCATTTCCCTACAGAGTAAAACAAACATGAGAAAATAGCTATAAATAAAACAATATATGGCTATAAATATTTGAGCTACACTACAAACAGGTCAGTAGATGGAACATTAAAATTTGTTTCTCATACTACACAGTTCCATTTAAAGGTCAAGTATTGTACACATTCTTTGTGCATTGTGATTACCTTGGCTTGTGCATTCCTCTGAGTTTCAATAAGCTTGTTTGCATCACTGTGCTGTAGCTCAGTAATGTGCTCCAAGCAGGACCCAGTCTGAATACAAAAGTAAGAAGGAAGAGTTTTAAAGAAGACATTAATCTAAGCAAATTCTCCTCAATTTGTAGTGCAAAATAAACTCAACCAACAAACATAATAGGACGCCTTGTACAAATACAGTCTTTTAAGAACAACAAAACACTTTAATGTGCAGAGTTTCCATCACTTTCGACATCTGATCTAATATACCTGCTGATGTACACAGGACTGATTGTGCAATTTCTCTTGGAGGAGTTCACATAGCGTTCTGTTTTGCCTCTCCAAATCAAAAACACGCATTTTCAGCTTGATGCACTCCTCTCGAAGATCCTGGAAGAAGTACACCCACCACAAGATTACTCTCAATAGGTGAATGCAAGCATTTTATCACAACACTCAACTTAGATGTGGACAACTTAAGCTGGAACAAATACAAGATGGGTTTTACCTTCTGATTCAGTAGGGCCTGGACGACATGGTTGGCAACCTATCAACAAGAAAAAATAATAAGCACAATCCACAGAGAGATGATGTACAACTGAGAAATAATGAAGTGCGTTAGATTTTTTTTTGTTATTCTGTGTCAATGTTAAAAGATACCAGAAACATTGTGGCCATAAAATATAAAGAAAGTCCGTTTTATCCTCAGTCTCACCTCATCTAAGCACCTCTCGTATGCTTCTCTCTGGCTTTCGTTGGCTAAGGAAAGGGCCGAGTTCTCCGCCTGGTCCAGAACAGAAGACGCTCATTATTCACCATGCTGACACCAAGCAGATACGAGGGTGTATCATTTTTTCAGACCGGAGCATTGAGTTAATGTAGTGGAGTAGTGTGACTCACTTGTAGCTCTCGGACGCGCTCCAGAAGTTCACTGCTGCTCTCCTCCTCCAGATACGATTCCAGGTCTCCCTCTTCGGACTCCAGGTCCTCCTCGAGCACTCTGGGCTGGGCCTCCTCTGCCATCATCTTCACCTGCAGAAAAAATGCAGAAGAGGTCATGAATGTAGTAACAGCTGTCAGTAAGGTAATCTCGTTGTCGAGAACAATAAAAGAGGAGCCGCATATGAAAATGATTTGTCTTCAAAACTTGGCAGCCTGGTTTGGAAGCTAAATCAAAGGGAGCATGAGGCCTTTTGTTAAAAGCATGTGAGTGTAAAAACCATCACTGTCGAACGAACAAAGAAAATCCTTTCATCGCGCTCCAAACATCTTCCAACTTCCCCTGCTCATGAAACGGACAGGAAAAGGAGAGTGGACTCCTCCAGTCCTGGTGTGAAAATGTTGTGCCTAACGGGGTCTCTGGGACAGCGCAGTGGTGGGACAGGACGAATAGCTCAGGCTTTGGCAACAGCCCCATATTAATAGAGGGGATTAGACAGAACTAAGCATTCTAATCACACCAGTGGATCGTGGCCATGTCACAGCCCTATGACTCCAGCTTAACCTGCATTAGTGACCAAGGCACAGGAGTCCGTTTCACATGGCCTACATAAGCCCCTACAACAGGAGGCCCACTTGACAGCGGTATTTGTTACAACATGTTTGCATTTCTTCAGGCCTCTTGTTTTCTAGCAAAGTGAAAACAGGTCACTACCTAGGACTACTGTGCAATGCTTTGGCAATGCTGGCATTTGCAACAAAGAATCAAATTCATCCAGACTCCTCTCGACCTTCTCATGCCCCTATATAACGGAGCACACCCATTCCTGTTATTGCATTACCATAACCTTGACCTTCACTGTGCGCTCGGGATAATACCAGCACACAGGCTATCGTGTTACAGAACCCCATCTGAAAATCAATTCACATGTTCATGGCGCTCATTTATAATTGATGCCTTTAATGTTGTGTATGCTACATTATGTCTCGGTAGAGCTGCCTGGGCTGTGTCGCCAGTGAACTGGTTTTTAAACGGACACTCCTCTTATGAAAACAGAGGAATACAAAGCCAGCTGGGGTCACAGAGCTTTGACGGAGTGCAGTGGGTCAGAGAACACTGCCCCACTTTTACAGTGGACAACAGAGCAGGACTGTCTGCGGCGCTCCAGCGCCAGGAAGCTCCGCTCACCGTTTCAGACCTCGGGTTTAAAGGAGAATAAAAGGCAGATACTGTAAAACCACTGAAAGGTTTACTTCACATTACAGCAGTTACAATTAATTATTTGTCTTGGATAGTCAAAATAATATCTAGAAGTGCCTAATTAAGTGTGGCTAGATTTCAATCTAAAAGAAGATAATATAGATTTTAAATTCTCCAACCGGTTTCCCTTACACTGATAACTCTGATACTGATATCAAGCCTGTTCTTCGGCCAATAATCTCAACATTTTCTTACTAAGCTTTAAATCCCTGAATACACTGGGCCCTTTCAAATGAAAGATGACAATCTTGAGACAATTGTGGCCATTTCTTTGTTCCTGTTGGCGGTACAAATAAAGCGGTGGTCCTCAGCGTACTGCGAGAGAGGTTCAAAGACATCTGTCGTCACGGTGACCAAGATAGCCCATGATCACCTTTTCTCTGAATTTTTCTCCACACAGTAGAAGCAGAATTTCCAGAGTGCATACTGACTTTTCCGTTAACGCAGCACCAGAACAGACTGATGTTCTTTTATACTAACTTCATCTGGTTGTAGTTCTCGATTTGATCAGTGTCACCATCATCCATCTACACTCCACACACACAACATCCTCCGTCCACACTGTTTCACAAACACACACCATCATCCATCTACACTCCACACACACACCATCATCCATCTACACTCCACACACACACCATCATCCATC
>JBBPDH010000130.1:3991187-4008712 GCA_037974565.1 Clupeocharax schoutedeni
TACAGCATTTATCAGATGCTTTTATCCAAAGCGACTTCCATTCCCTACCTACAGGGGACAGTCTCCCTGGAGCAACTCAGGGTTAAGGGTCTTGCTTAGGGACCCAGTGGTGGTGCTGTAGGTAGGATTCAAACCCATGACCTCTTGGTCTGGGGGCAAGTGTCCTACCCACTGAGCTACCTCCAGCCCTACCCCTTTTTGATTGAACTTCTACCTACACAAAACAAACAAGCATAGTAAGTGTATGGCTAAATTTGAAATGGTAGTAGAATTATATTGAAGTGATATTGGAAGCCTAAAAAGAGCCAGAACTGATGGTGATGCTTCAAACCTGCATATGATGCAGTGTTTAATACTCTTCAGTTACTAACATCGGTATTTAAGCTACTTGTCCCGCGTGCCTTCAGTCCATCTTTTCCTCCGCGTCCCTGGTGGGTGTCCCCTGGGTTCAGACTGCACAAGAAGTCAAGACTTCCCCTCAGGAGATTATTGGAGACGCCGCATGCAAGGCTGCCAGTATGCCTGCTCATCTCCCCTTTTCATCTCTGAATCACTGGCGGGCAATGAAAAATTAATGGATGAGTAAGTCAAATCCACCGAGGCAGCAGCTAAGAAGTGTAATTTGAAGTTGTTGGGATAATCGTGGCAGTGGAGAGCAGACTGCACATACAGCATTTTGTGCAGTCATTTTCAATCAGGAATTTCCCTGGACTAGGTGTTTCCCAAGACAACGGTTAAAAGGTTCCAAAAAGCATGAGCAATAACTCGCCTTCCACACAGAGGAGATCTGCTGACACGGAGCTTTGTGATATAGTGCATGTATGCCTTGCCCGGTTTTCTAAACCTACTATGAGACTACAAGCTGACACATCACTCCGTCGGTTCCAGAGCTCCTTATTAACAATCACAGTAATATAAAAGCCCATTCAATCTGATGCAGCAAAGTTCTGGCCACTGAAAAAGTTGGTCCTAAACGAAAAAGGGATTAAATCAGCCTGCATCAAGGTGTGAAGATCGAGAGATTTCCGAAGAGTAATGTTAAAAAAATGTTTGTTCCCTTTGCTCTGCTCGTACATGCCCCAACAATTTGTAGCAGATAAACAGTGAAAATGTCAGCAGCATGGACACTTCATGTATTCTACAAAGGACACCAGGCGATTCGTTATCACTGTTCATTCTAAATACCAAAATCTGGGATAACGGCCAAGAACTTCCCCACTACAGGTTTGAATCAGTTTGAAAACACAACATCCCGCTCGATACGCAGAAAACAGCGAGACTTCAGAAGCGCCAAGGAAAGTCCCTGCAAGCACACTGAAGTCATCTGTAGCTACAATTTTAGAAATTGAAAAGAAAAAAAGTCACAAACGCCAAAGCCACAGACCAAATGATGATATATAAACACCTTACCGTGAGCTTTTTCCCCCCCGATTTCCTTTCTGTAATTCAACGACTCTCCAACCATCGATAATCTTAAATGCTGGTTCGTTTAAGTTGATCCTCTCTATGACTTATGTATTGTTGGGTTAGATGTTGTTTAGTTATTATTTGGACAGTTGTTGTATAGATGCTCTGACTGCAGTATTTCGGTTAAATAGTTGACTCAGGTTTATGCTGTTTATCAGGTAAGAAACAGTTGTGGAATTCTTAAACACTGATGTACGTCGCTCTGGATAAGAGCGTCAGCTAAATGCCTTAAATGTAAATGTAAAGTTAAATTTAGCTCTGCTCACCAACATTTTGATCTAGACTAACCAAAGCACAGAAACAAGTTTAGATCCTTGAGACTCAATTTTAAATCAAACCTGCTTCATGCTGTTCGAATCGCTAGCCCGTTCGGAACTGATGTGATGTTACTGAGCCAAGCCTCCTCACCTGACCTGCAAAACAGACATTACTCATCAACCCC
This sequence comes from Clupeocharax schoutedeni, assembly GCA_037974565.1. Classification (NCBI taxonomy): domain Eukaryota; kingdom Metazoa; phylum Chordata; class Actinopteri; order Characiformes; family Alestidae; genus Clupeocharax; species Clupeocharax schoutedeni. The sequence goes on from JBBPDH010000130.1 coordinate 3,993,097, forward strand.
CAGGCGACCCAACCCACAATGGTTTTGTGAGTCATTTATAACTTAGTCGGAAGTCATTTGTCACTTTTTGATCCGCCCCTCTCATGCCAGCACCCAGAAAATTTCCTTACGACCTGAACTAACTCGACTAGCTGGCTAAATTCTGAATAGCTACTGTTCTGAAGGAAAACCAGGAAACAGTGTAGAAAGAATCTAATATTAAAGATCATGGTCACACCTGCCAGTAACGTGTCTTGGACGATCCAAGGACAAGTACAGCTCTAGTACAGCCGTGAAAACACAGAGATTGAATTGCTAAACCCATACTTGGTGGTCTTAACCCCATTCTTTTAATAGCATGTACACAAAAGCATCCTGGGCCACGCCGATGGAGCCCCTACTCAACGTTCTCTCTGCTCTGATTTCTGTTTGTTTTGTCCTTGTTCCGAATCAGTACTCCATACATGGAACATGTTACTGAATGGAACAGAGCCATAAGTAGTAATATTTAGGGATGCACCGAATAATGGCACAAAATGCTTTTACGTTTTCTACCAGAATTTTTTAACCCGACCAAAACAGTGAAGTCGCAATCAACAACCACAACCTGCACACCCCAGATTGGATTAGAGTCAGCATGTCTGCTGTGTGGCGCATTTCAATATATCTAAAAAAAAAGACACTCGGAAAGCCCTTTGTAAAGCGAGCAATGTGGAAATTTCTAGAGGAGGTGCCACCACAAAAACTTTCTCATGGTCAGGATTAAATTATCTTATAAAATCAAAACATCCTGATCACCGTGCAGAGTATGAAGCACAGAAGAGGCAAGACCCTTCGAGCACACCCACTCCGTCTGTGTTTTTGAAAAGGCAAGAAAGTAAAAGAACTAGTTTCCATTTTATATTGAGCATTATTTAAATGCTAAATATTTTCATAGTTGTATAACAACTTTATTGTTTTAATAATTTAAAAGTATTTTTTTTGTGTGTTTTTTTGGGTTTTTGGCCAAACGTTTCCCCCTTTTCAGATTTTGGTTTCAGCAAAAAAATAAATAATTTCGGTGCATCCCTAGTAATATTGCACATGATACGACTATGACAAATATATTTGTATCGATTGTTTCAAAACAAAAAACGCATCTGGTCTTCCCAAACAGAAATGATGTATTTATCTGCACATGGAGCAGAAAAGTGGGCACTCTAAATATTTGTGGAGACGTAATGCCAGGTGTGAACTGGCGTACTTGTCCACTTGTGACACCCCAAGATGCCTGTTAATGTCATGAGTGAACAGGGCATGGGCAAAATTGAATGTCAGAGTGACAGAAAAGTCCAAATGGTACCTGTTCTACTGTTTGGGACTGTAGTTTTCAGCCAGGAGAACTAAAGCTTAGTAAGCAGGACAAAAGTGCCATAGTAGAGGCTCAGTTAAGGCAAAACAATGCTAGCAGTCGTTTAGATGTTAAAGACGCACATCCAAGAGCACACCGCTGAGCTTTGAGCAACTTTCATGAATAATTTTTATCTGGCTCTGATTTTTGGGGGTTACATAAGTCAGTGAATTCCCATATAAATAATCAAAACGTGCTTATTTGGTTGTTTAGTCTACTGACAAGGAATAGAAATGGTGAGAAGAGTCATAACTTTGTAACACCGTCATGATTTACCACAGTATACCCACAGTACGTCCCACCCTAACGTCTTGACAGTGCAGTCAGTAATGAGCGTCTCACTGTGACCAACCATTTGCAGAGACCCTCTACCAGGCATACCATGCTATTCTGGGGCAAGAGCATCTTGGTCAACAACAGATGTCTTGATGGTCAGTGCTTTCACCTACGATCACTTGTGACAGAGCTAAGTCACTAAGTCTTCATTCCCCGGCAGCCAACAGGGAAACAGGGCTAATCTCCTCTTGTCAGGACCGAATGAGATTAGCATCAGTTTGCATCTGGCCTTGAAACTCAGCGTCTACGTCTACCAGATACGTCTAATCTGAACTGTCTACAAACACCACCTTTGGTGTGAAAATCCACAAGCGGCGATTAATTTTGACATTCTTTACAGCTTGGCTTGATTAGCAAGAGAGGAGCTAGAGGCTGAGCGAGCGGGCAGAAAGAGCCGCTTGTGAAAACAAAGGCTGGCCAGGCTATAGCCCCTATGCGAAAGAGAATTCTTGGCAGGACTACCACATTGCTAGCCCCATAATCCTGCGATATGCTGAGCAGTAAACATAGCAATAAAACACTGTGGCATAGACGTAATAGGGGCCCCAAGCTCATTTATCTGTAAAAGCTGTACATTTATTGAAGCTTCGCTGCTGAGAGACTACTGTTGGAGAAGGAGGACGGAGGCGCGGCCGGGACTTTATTGTCCTGATTTCCAATGCTTCTGAGTCACCAGGTTGGTATGATGGCCAGAGGAAAGTCTCCTGAATGTGACTAAGGCTGGAAATCAGAGCTTCTGTCTACAATGCGAGACTCGCACAAAGCTTCGTGAGGCTCAGCGGCCCGACACCGCAGGCGATCCGCTCTGTTTTTGCACACATCAAACAGGAACGACTGCTCTCGTCTGACAACGTGGAGAAAGCAGGCCGCTACTCTCTGAATGTTCGCAAACTTGGTGATGCGATTTGTAGAGGGTGGGAGATTTTATGGGGTGGGTGGGTGGGTGGGTGGGGCTGGGGTGGAACGACAGACGAAATGTACTGATGTGCAGCAGTCAAGAAGGCCGATGGTTGAGTTTGAGGATTAATGTGGCTCAGAATGCAGTTTTTTCCCCCTCTTCCCAGTCAAAAGGGCCACGGGCAGCTAATTTCAAGGTCCATCTGGACACTGTTCTACATTCAGGCATCCCAGCCATGATAATAACCGCAACAACATATCCTCTGTTCAGTCTTTGTTGTATATTTTTGCACATCACAGAAATAGAATGGGGGAAAAGGAGCCTTGGTTTGAACCCCAGATAAGTGCCGAACAAAGAGAGGGCCTACAAGGCCCTTGCTGCATACTATTGTTCAAAGAATACACAACAGTTTTTTTCAACCCCATTCGCAAGCATCAGTGTTTCAGCCCAATTCACCTTTCAGTCATTTTTAGACAGTGCAAACGTGCATGAAGTGTGAATTCAACAACTGAACTGTGATTGTTTACAATAAAACTGCACATTTTATACCTTATTTTATAAGGCTACAGTCATTGTGAGACATAAATGTAATTTCCCCAAAGTCATTTTTGAGGATTACTGCTGGACAATCATTCATAAAGTTCTGTAGCAATTTTAAATGAGTTTTAGAATTATATTGAAAATTGATTAAAATGCAGATGCTGGGTTTTCTCCCCAATGTGATGAGCTCAATTTTGCCCAAAATATCATATTTTATAAAGAAAAAACCTTAAAACCCTGCATTTACTGTCTGGTCTTCCGTCCCTATGTTTCCTCCAGTCACTTTGTGCATCCAGCATTTGTTAAAATAATTTGGATTTGTATTAAAGTGAAGTTCAATCACTGTTTTCTGAACATTTTCACAGAAGAATGGGGAGGAAAGGAGCTCTGGTTTGAACCTCAGACAAGAGGAGACTACAGGCCCTTCTTCCCACTTTGCTGTTTCACTGCATGCTATTGTTCAAAGAAAACTCTTTTGAATATTTTCTTGACATGTTACGGTTTCAGGATGTGCTAAACCACCCCAAAAGAACTGAACTGTAGTGTGGTTGGACATTTATATTATGAATCTCTGCATATTTATGGACTACTGTGAAGCTCTAATCTAGATAGGTTCACTCTTAAATACGGAAGCGGTCCTTTCTTTTGTCAGTGGCAAACAGTACCGAATGATCTTAATTAATGCAAATAATGATTGGGAGTGAATAGGAGATAAAAGGAAAATTGGTGTTAGTGGGAGGGGTGGAATAAAGCCAGCAAGAAGAAGGCAATCAAACAGAAGTGGGGCTCTCTCTGGGATCCCTAAACCACACAGCCTGCCCAGCCTCCATCCCCCACACTCCAGGAGTTATTAAGGAGCAGCCAATCCCCGTCTGCAGAGCCAGCCTCTGATTATTCACACCCTGCACAATGGGCACACAGCCCTCGCGACACCCCCTAAAACCCCGATTATTGATCTTTTTTGGCGTGATTTATGAGCTGATAAAATGATGAATGGCCCCGGAAGGGAGAATGGATGCTCCCTCTTACGCATACAATGAAAGGGGATTAGCGGATAGGTGTCATCTGCTCTTTTCCATCTTTTGCATAAAGCAAACAAACATTAAAGGCTCGCCTCAGTCCCACGGGGGACATTATTTTTTCCTTCTGATGTGAACTATTCTGGGGAGAAAACATTCGTTCTCTCTCTCTCTCGTGCCAGGCAGTCTTGGCTCTTTAATATTCCACTGGATTTAGAACACCTTCAATAATGCAGGGGTCTCGCTGTTTAATCAGAATTTCCACTTCTATTTTTTAAAACTTCCCTTCAAGATTATATTACCCACTTCATGCAGCGCTAATGCATCCGTGATGTCCCATCAGTGGGAGGGTTAAAATGCGGTGCACTCCCTGACCCTTGCGTTCTCCTCGGCTCACGAGCGCTGAAGCAGGGTAATGGTGAGTCTGCAGTTGAAAGCCAATTGGCCGGTCAGCCATGTGAAGCTATCTGCAGCCTAATAAACCCACCCTGTCCTTCACACAGTGGCACAACCCAGGTCCCAGAAAGGCATGCCTTAAATTCCTCCTCTCACCTGCTTCAAAAGCTGCACCCTCCTCACTCTTGCGCGGAAATAAACCACGCATTATCTGACGGAGGGTTGTGAATTAACCTATTAATTAGCTCCCACCTGGGCCCAGAGTACCATTTATGCTGAGTCAGGACCTCTGTCCCACCCAAAACAATGAATCCTTCCTTACCTGCTCCTATGAATTGTTTAAAAACAGTCCTCTTGTATGGTTTCCCCCTCTAGTACTAAAATGTGCACATTCAATTACCTTCCAAGGACTGCAGCGAGTGTAGAGTATACAGATAACATTCATGACTTCCATTGTTTTTAATAGGAAGGGGTGCATTCTTCCCAAATGCAGATGGCAGGCCTCTTCCAACCAGATACTACAGCAGCAATAAAATGACAGCACTTTAACAGTTGAAGCACTTTTAGGTCAGTTCCTTGCTCCATAGAGGCAAGTGTTACTTCTAGGAATATACTAATCGTCCACTTTATTTTCATGTTATAGTGCTTTTAGCTACCCATTGCTTTGGAAGTAGTAGCAATTGTTTTAGTATATGGCACCATTTAAAACTCAGAGACCAACAACAAAAAACTACACTCACTACATTAGTGACACAAGAAATAATTGGGAACTTTCCTTTTGCTTATCTAGCATTTCATACAACTGATAAAAAGAGTGACTTTGGTGCAAGCTGACTACAGACACATGCAAACCATGCGCTTGTCAAGCTGATTTTACCTTCACATCCAGTCAGAGCATCCTAGTATCCTGCTAGCAAGTCAAGAGAGTAAGACGAATACCAGACATGGGAGCAGGATCCAAAAATGCCACGAAGAATCCCGCACACCTTCGCCAAAGCCTTGTCCTCGGACAGCTGCCTGTCCCTCAGCACAGAACCGAAGAGCCTGTCCTTAGGTTTGTCGGTCCAGGCCGACTGAAGCTGCTACCATGTCCTCCCATTGTTCCGGCGAGAGTGAAGCAGGCATCCTGCCCCTACAGACCCAGCCTACTACAACAGCTGTGGGCCAGCCCCCCACCTCTCCACTCCTAGAATCTCCCTCCTCCAACGGCTGCAGCCAAACATTAACCCTGCAACTGCTGGAGGGGCCATAAAAGAGAAAAGGGGCTTATATTTCAAAAGGAGACAACGCAGCGGCCCCACACAAAGACGAAGGACAGCGAAAGGATATCCGAACGGACGAAAAGGGAGTCGTGGAGTTACCCAGGCAACCCAGCCCCTGTCAGGGAGCGGGAGCCTCCTCCTAAGAGGATTGTCCGACTGTGGAAGACTAGCGTTGATTGGATTGCTACTGCAGTAACTGAGAAAGTCAATGTAGTATGTGCACAACAGAAATGTGACCTGGTTACACTTGAACAGCTCAGGTTGACTGAAGCCAAAAAAATCACTACATCTTCATTAATGAGATGCAGCGAGTTAGCGCCCCACACTGAGAAGCGGAGCTGCGAAAGAGAAACACGTACATGACCTGAAATGACTCGATCTGAGACTTGACCCCAAATGACTTGGCTTCAAATGTAACTTTACCCAAATCAGGAAGCTTTATTTTCTGGAAATACATCTACAAACACAAATCAGTCATAACCTAATTTCAAAAACATTTGTTAAAGTAGATTAAAACTGCGCTCCTTAAATATTAGTTTTGAATCCCTTACAATTACGTACAACACATTTCAGCAAAGACATTAATTCCGAAGAACTGCCTAGCATCATAATCAGGATAACTAATCGTATTAGTGCTATAAATCGTATTAGAATGTGCCAATTCTGGGATGACACCAGCGACTGTTTTTTTCTTTTCGCTGTGGCTCGATATCCGACATGAGATTCATTACTACCAAGCAAAGCATAAATCAGATTAAGAGGGTTTGCTGTTACAATAAACATCCTGTCCTCTCTGCAATTTGTCTCAGAATGAAAAAAGGAAAAGACTTTTTCTGCAACGGGACAAGTGTTATCGCTCATCCACACGTGGGCTAATGAATACATCCGCACCCGAGCACAAGTACTCGACTGACACCAACATGCTGATTTTCAGTAATGCTCTACAGGTACCAAAGCGGAACAGGGATTATCATGCATTTCTAAGATAAACACCATGTCCTTTAAATCAAAAGGTGCTAAGACATCCTGGTGAAACCCAGTGAGACCTGCTGTGTAGACTTTCTAACAGGATGGCTGGCTGTTTTCCAGCAAAACAATGGAATCCTTGTGAACGATTTTCACAGAAAACATTCTTAAAATACCACGTCGACCTTGTGGCTGAGGGGCTGATGAAGAAGCCCTGCAGCCTCGTCCCAAACTGTGCCTGAACCCCAGATCACGCTCCAGGCAGCCACTCATTCACATGCGCACTCTTGTGGCTGCAATTCTACCTAGACTATACATTGCTGGCTACACATTAAAGACCCAAATTGGAGGACATGACCCAAATGCAAGAGGGGGTCACATGTTGTCCTGGAGCTAACAGTCAAGGAGCGAGAGAATCCGTCACAAAGGGCCATTGTGATCCTTGCAAAGGCCACTTTCGCTTATGGAAAGGGCCCTAGAGGGCCCAGGCCTCGTAAATATCATTACATTCAATGATCAATAATGAGGTAATACGTGGGAATGTGGGTGGTAAAGATGTGAAGAATTCAGAGTCATATCCCTCGAATGAATCTCTCCTATTGTGGATCTCGGCTGTTATTCCAAGTGCTACCAATTTGGTGCTCAGCCATGACAGGCAAACTAGTGCACACTTCAGTAAGTCATGCAGCCCCAGGTGTCGAATGGCATTTGCATTGAACATTAACACGCACATAACCATTCCATCAAACCTACGCCTCTTGATTCACAGCTGGGCGTTTGACATAAGTGGAATGTCTTAAAGGAAATGAGTAAACAGGGTTCAGGAGGTTCTGTTGATTAAAGCTGGGCTTCAGATTGGACAGAGTTTGAAGGCCCTGAACAGTTGCATAATCACAGCAACACAGTAATTTGATAGCACTGCAATTATCCGGATAACGGGGATCGATCCCAGTGCTTTTGAAGAGTTACGCAACAGCACAAATCCGAGAGATAAAGGCCAACATGGAAGAATCATAAACTAAATGGTGAATTGACAGATGGCGTGCAGCCTGAGGTCCGAGGCCGTCCAGAGAGTTGGTCGGTCTGCACTGCCGGGCTGTGGTGAACATCCCGGGCCAGCAGTTGGTTTGTGCTGCAGCGTCGGAGTGAGTCCGGATTAAGGGAATAAATCAGAGCCCTGGTGAAAAAGACCCCATTGAGAGCGAGACAGCTTAATGGGCTGTAATGTGCTGAACTCCATGTGAGGTGGAGGGGCTGATCCACCTTTTAGAAATGTGACACTGGTCTGGAAGGGGGGGGGGGGGTGGGGGGGGTGGTTGGGTTGGGTTGGGTGGGGGTTCAGAATGTGACTCGGTCTTAAACCAACCCCAGTTCCCTGTTTTCATATAACCGGACAACGCTGAACTGCAACGCAAGCTGTACATGACCTACTGACATAGAAACAGGAAAGTTGGTGGGGTATAAAAAAAAAGAATGATCACTCTCAAAGGGGATTATGTGGTCACTCACGCACAAGTCATTTAAGAGGAGGCACATCAATGAGAGGGTTTGTGTGAATGGTATATAGGCTAGTATCCAAATATAACATGGTAGCGTGGACGTTCAACTGCCTGACAAAGCAAATTTGTCTCCTAGGTCACAAGTGTGCATGCAAATGTTGCTTCTACTAAACAAGGATGTCTCAGATGAGCCTGGTTCGAATCCCGTAACCATGGTTACCACCTTGGGTAAATGTCACACAGGCTACTGTATACAGTAACTACAAAAAAAAAAAAAAAAAGGAAGAAATCTGAGCAAGTTCCTCCTTTACCAAACAGAGAGAACATCCCTCATGAAATGAAACAGACATTCTAATGCTGAAAAATGAGGAACTCTGTGCAAAGAAAACATTCAAGCATATGCTTTGTTTAAAGGCTGGTATGCGAACGGCACTGACCCGGGGGCTGCTGTCCCCTGGCCGGTGCCGCTGTAAAGTGCAGTGAAGCCTGGTCTTCAGTGGGCTACAGGGACACAGCCGTGAAACATCTGGACACCAGGCGCAGTGGCTTCAAGCGAACACCCTCCAGCTTCTGTCTGGGTCGTCCCACTTTAGCTTTGCTCGGTGTGGCCACCACACTCTCGCCACACGCTAATCCAAATATCTGCCCAGATTAATGCGCGCTGCACGTATGGGCACAATGTACAGGGGCTTTTTCGCACCTTCATTAATCACCTGGCTTCGCCTGGGCTGTTTGAAGATGCAAGCGAATTCCGCTGCCAAAAAAGGGCTACCCCAGGGGTAATGGACGGCCAGATGTTTCAGTGGACTGGACAGATAGAAAGGCTGGCTTTAAAAGCAACGGCCCTCTAGCGAGGCAGTTTGCATATTTAACGTAAACACCGCATACATCAGGCTCTGGTAGGCCTCTTAAGGGAATGGTTTGGCTGTAATTAACGGGATGAGGGGTCACAGGACACCAAACCACCAAGGCTTTCATTTCCAGAAAAAAAAAAAAAAAAGAGAAATGAAAGCACATGAGGTCCTTTTTGTTCTACCTCTTCAAACAGTGCTGGTGGTAGCTTTGCAGAGGGCTCTATGAATGTAGTCATTTTGTGCCAAAAATAAAAACAAGGAAAACCCCAGCCATATCAAATGTGCCACAATGCGCCATTTCTGATGCCGTTTGTTTAACTTTCGTTGCTGTCCGACCGGGTGGCGGACATATATCCCTCCGTTTACCAAACAGGATGTGCCATTGACCTGGTTTGCTTGAATTGATTAAGGCCTCATTCCGCAGCATATTTCCGCTAAGCGCAAGTATGAATTGAATGTTTGTTGCAGCCCAAGACTGGGGCTCTGTGAGAAACCTGTTTAAATGTTTGCACGGCCTCTGCTTCTTCTGTGGGGCGGATTCGAAGCAAAACAAGTCTTGGCACGGACCGTGCAATAGCTCATTTCTTTTTAAGTGGCTAGTGATAAGGTTGCGCTAACACAACATGCTGCCACCGCCACCTTAATAAAGGGGCACTATTGAAGGCTCTTTTTTTCCCCAAATCTTTAAGACACCGGTCGAAAATTGACCCTTCGGAGGGACGATGCGTGGATAAAATTCTCATTTCAGCCTCATGAGCGCTCACTGCCCTGGCAAAGGGAAGCCCCAGAAATGAAACAAAGACCGCAGGGGGAAATCGTGGCAGGCGTAATTGCTTTCCCCCAAATATCTGCAGTGTGTGGAAACAGCTTCGCAGCCTCGTGGAGTCGGCACCGTGCTCCCCTGCTGCGCTCCCGTCATGTGTCTCTGGCTTTCCTGAGCAATTGATGAATTCTCTACATGCTAATGTGCCCCGCCGGTCCATATCCATGGTAACCGCAAGCTGGGGAGCTCACCGGTGGGGGGGATAACTGATAACAGAGCAGTCAGACTAACAAGGCGTTAGGCACGCAGACTGATAGAGAGGAAGAAAGACTGTGTTTGTCTGGGGGAGCTGGTATGTGTGGCCAGTGCACTTAACATTTTTCATGCTGATGATCCAAAAAGAAGCAGCTGTAATGACTAGGGAGGCATAAAAACCCCCAAGATCCTAGATTTAGGAATACTAAAAGAATATTGGAATGAGCTTCAATAGAGCTTGCATTCTTTTGGCTAAAACAAAATTCCCAGGCCATTTTCAAATTTGAGTGTAATTTGAGCGATCATGATGCCTTTCCCAAAGAATCATAATTGATATGAAACAAATCACTGTGCGGTCAGAGACTCGCATCCCTTGTAATGACCGCTTTCATTTTCTCACACTTACCAGAGCGGTTGCTGAGCTCCAATCAGGACAAGCACATGGAGAAGCACTCCCCCTCAGCGAGAGGAGCCCAGCCAAAAGTCCAATTTTATGCTTCAGTCTTAATTGTCCAGAGAGCCATGTTTGGACGCCTGAATGCGGCATGAGGACAAAACCGCAATCGCTGGTCACAAAACACCACTGTTTCAGCCACCAGATAAAACTCAAAAGCTCGATTATCCCCTCTAACCTACATTTTCAGATTGAGCCCCCTTAAATATTGGGGAGTAAGTGCAGCATAACAAGTGAGTGGCTCCCACTTCTTTTAACCGATGTAACCTAGATCCTTGAGATCCAACAGCGGCCCATATTTTCCCTATAATCTCACTCCCAATACACCTGTCCAGGTATTCAGTGTTTTTCTATCAGGGATTTCGAAGTGCTATATGAGAATTATTATGGTTATTAATTATGATACTAGTGTAATTATTTGTCTTATACAGCCAATAATTCGAACTGATTTTTGCCCACATGAGCTCACCCATGAACTGACAAACATACAGTAACATAAAACGCACTAAACCCACTAAACTAAAATCCACTAAAATGGATACCATGGTGGATAATCACACCATCACACATGGAAGAGCAAAAGCTTAATTCCTTGTCTAGGCTGGAACTGTATAAAGAGTCCCTGGACAAAACAATGTAAGACAATGTCACCAAGGCCATGAACACATAAATGTTTACGCTCACATCTGATTTAGTCATGCAAAATTAATTCATGTTCCACTTCAAATTCTAGCACGTCTTAACACTCTATGCATTTCATGAATGGATTAGACTGTGAACTTACTTTAAAATGCAAAACAAAGCTCAATTATTCATTACTATGACAAATGGCTAGCATGCTAACAAGCTTTGCTCACCACAGAATATTCAGTTCAGGCTAAATGAAGCATGCACACAAATTTAGATGATAATGACCCAAAACCGAGGAGTAGCATTTCATGTTAAAGTAGATGGTCAAGTAGAGAAACCGATGCGAAAGTGACAAATCAGAGTTTGGTTCTTCCCCCATCCCGGCTAACCCAACATTATCTCGGTGAGGTCTGTTTGCCACCAAGTGGAGCGTTTCTGAAACAAATGTAGACGATCAAATCTAATATCTGAGAAAGACTGGTGTTGGAGTGACAGAAAAACTGAAACATATTCGGTTGTGTTTCAAACTGTAGTGTTTTAGCCAAGATAACACCAGTTTAACTTTACTTGTTTACTTAGAAGGCCAAAAGTGCTATGTTATAGTACAGGCTCGGTTGTGACTAAATGATGCTAAAACCAAACTCGTTTAGAGGAAAAAGCCTCATATCCGAGAGTTCAAAACAGAATGACATGTGATGGAGTTGCTGTCTAAAAAAACAAAACAAAAACAAACCCGTTCTGCTGCGTGTGTACAGTCATGCAATGGTTTCCCAAAAATATTGCAAAATTCTTCGGCATTAACCACTCGTTTGGTGCCCAAAGCACCAGTCAGTGAGCTCGATTTGTACAGGACACCAACCGTTTACTAACTAGATTTGAAATATAATCGTCACATATTTCTGAAACGTTATTACAGCCCAACCTATTGGTGTATCCTTGTTCTTAAAGTAAAGCAAAATGGCCTCATATTCATACGTGAACACACCACAGCACACCGTATGGAACTCTTTCTCTGAATTTAACCCGTGCAGCAAGTGAAGCAGTGGTCAGCCTGGGGAACAGTGTGTGGGGATGGTACCTTGCACAAGGGCGCCACCAGTAGTCCTGGGATTCAAACCCATGACCTTCTGAATATAGGGACGACCCCTTAACCACCAAGCCACCATCTGCCTTTGAAACTGGTTCAAATGTGTTGAAAGAAATAGAGCCAGGCTGTGGACTGTGTGTGTAGAAACACTGCTTTGTAACACGGATGTCATGAGGCGAGAACCTATTTACCATCTACTCAGAAACTTCCCACTGGGTTCGCCGTGATGTCATGCCTCGATCAGACACTTCAGCAGGGGGTGTTCTGTTTTTTATGCGCCTCACGCGTTTTCTTTTTTCCTTCCCGTTTTGTGATAGCAGCTGATTAGCCTCTTGGCCCAGTGGCACGATCAGGTGGCCAGACGCGATCTCCCCAGACCATTCTGGGCTCCGCTCCACGAAATAACATCATGAGGCCAGAGAAGGAAAAACAGACACTGTTCACTTAGCTACATAACAGCCACTCTCTGTGCCATGTGGGAGGTGCAGCATAACAATTAATACGCTGGATAGTATCAACCAGAGCCGCACGAGGATCAAGTTTTATGGCACTGCTGCTGTAAATAAAGAGATTCTTTCGAGCGAAAGGGACCCAGCTATACTGTTCGCCACCTCATACACCGCAATTCTCACTGAAGAGTCCTTTGTTTTTCAATCGAGCGAGGAATCCGAGCTGCAGTAAATCACTCATGTTCAAAACTATGCTTACCAGGCCACAAACTATTCCAGATACATTAGAGGAAAATCCGCCGCCGCCTAATTAGACTAAGTATTCCTTTAATGTAGCGTTCAGATAATAGGTGACAGTACGGAATTGTTTTCGAAAGGCCTCAGACTGACAGCTGTTTGGCAATGCAGCCTCATTTCTGAGGCCTAAGTATTTTTTTCAGAGAGAAAAGGAGACAGTAATTGCGCGAGAAGAGGTCCGACTAGAAAATCTGCCTCGCACCCAGCGCCCCAGGCACTACACAGGCAAGTGTGTGATTCAGCAAGGATACACCTACACTGGCATGTTTATTAATAAAAGCAAGGGGGAAAGTCATGGTGATAACTCTCCCGTTACAAATACATGTTAACAACAAGTTAATGCTTTTCACACACCTTGGAAGGCAAGAGGGCATCGGGGGCCTGACCTTTCTGAATTCCTCAAGAAGGCAATGAAGAGGTCTGTTCATGTCATCTGCCTTCCATTAGGGACAACGTATGTCCCTTAGGCATGCAAGGGAAAGGGGAAAAAAATGATCAAAGTCCCAGCAGAGACGAGATAAGGTCTGGAATCATGGGAGTAGCTCCCACAGCAGCCTTCCAAGCATGACTATCTGTGGACTGGCAGCAAGGTCGCCCGCTCCCATGATGATGTGCTCCTGTGGTCAGTCTGGTTTACAGAGCAATTTGGAAGTTTATCTTACTTTGTGTTGCTTTCAGCTATTACTTGGTGGAGCATCCTCTCGGTTTGACCCACACTGTTTGGATCCGCACATTCCAGGAGCCCCTCCAGCAGAAGGAAATGCCATTAAAAAGTCCATGGCAGGGCCATTACAGGGGCCTGACTATTTACCATTTACATCTCTCTCTCTCTCTCTAGAATGGCAGCCTATGTTAACTTGTAAGCTGCTCTTTTTTATATAGGCTCTTTTGGACATGGGGCTCTTTTTTTGTACAAATGTGAAAAACATCTGTAAAATATTAAAGGGGAGGGGCTAGTGAAGTAGTGAGGGGTAGGGGTAGGGGTGGGGGTGGCATGCTTTTACCCTCAATTACACTTGAATTAGTTGCTGTTTTAGGGTCTAATGCAAGATGAACGCAGCCAGAATTAGCAGTTTTACAGTGGGGGCTCTCATTACAGAACGAAAACAAGAAGTTTGGGCATCGTAAAAAAGTGCAAGCAGCTTTCCTCCACGGTCTGTCTACACATACTTTGGCTTGCAGGGCAGATATAGAGAGGGGAAAGGCGAGGAAAGCGAAGGGGGGCAGGCTTTTAAACGACTATTAAAAGCAAATCGCGCTAAAAAATGAAGATTGGCTTGGTGAACATGCGTGACTTGAGTGTGAGCCCTAGCAGCTTATAGCTTCTTCTGATTTGTTGCAAAAATGGCTCCGGCGAAAGGAGCTCGTTTAAAGGGCCGGGACACAACGCATCCTGTCCGGATATCACGACAAGCATCCCCCCTCCCTCTCGACCGGTGTCGTCCCGGCTTGAGCAAGAAAACCAACAAAACACACCGCGTTTAAAGCGCAATAAACGAGCGGAGAGACGCAGCGTAACGTTTTTTTTTGCACACTCAGCTCGATCATACCGAGAGTAGAGAAAACAAGACAGGCTAGGAAAGTAAGAAAAAAGCCCTTTTACCTTAAACTGATCGTCTCTGGAGCTTGGGAACGTGCAGGAGACGATGGTAAATGCGAAGAAACGCGCTACGAGACCCCCTTGACTGCACTCTCCAACCCACCCAGCCGGTACATGGTGCCTGTGTCCTCGGTTCCTCGGCTCCTCTGCACCCCAGCCGTGTTTAGGTTTGAGCACCAGGCAGGAAAAGTGATGTCATGGCTGGAAATGGTGCTGCCCGCCCCGTTTTCAAGAGCCGTCTTTATGTGCTCCACGTAGACTCGCGGTTTCTCAGATCACCCTCTCCTGAAGCTCAACCTCCTCCTTAATTCAGTTTAGCTTCTACTTGAGCTAATCTGGAGCTGCCCAGCTCTTCTCGAAGATCTGGCTTCCTCCCACTCCACTCATAATGTAGCATTAATTCACGCTCCTGTGATTTTAGGTTTAGTAACCCTCTAATGTCCTAACAGCAGTACTCTACGTTATATACAATAGTATTAAGATAGAACTTTCCTCACCATTTGCACTAATAATCTCTTATTACATCTGTTACTTTATTTTGTTTACACTATTGATACTGTTCTTTTTAAACTCTTCCTCTTGATGCATTGAGCTTTGTTTATGACAAAAGGAATTTCTCAGGATAGTTTTTTTATTTATTCCGAAATAATTCTCTATATAAAAATATAGTAATAAAATAATAGATTGCGTGCTATCAGCAGACCAGCAGTGCGGTTATTGGACCTCAAAATTCTTGAATTCAGTGCTTCAGCACAGCTTTGGGGAAGGCCCTTTTCAGTTCCAGCATGACGGAGCTCCAGTGCACAAATCATGCTCCATAACCACATGGTTGGAGTTCAGCATGGAAGAACTTGACTGGCCTACACAGAGCCCTGACCTCAACTCCTTCCAACACCTTTGGGATGAACTGGAATGGACATCACAAGCCAGACCTTCTCGCCC
>JBBPDH010000130.1:4060039-4070822 GCA_037974565.1 Clupeocharax schoutedeni
CTGTTAATTTATGTTGTAAATTTATGTTGCACGTAGCACCTTGGTCCTGGAGGAACGTTGTTTCGTTTCACTGTGTAGTAACTGTATATGGTTGAAATGACAATAAAGCCCTTTGAACTTAAACTTGAACTTGAACTTGAGGTAATGCTTGTTAAGGCCATCTGAATGGAAGACTAAGACCCAGTCATATAATCACCTGCACATAAAGTCTCAAAAAGCACCGCTGCATCTTTTCAAACTGCCACTAACACAAAGTCATTGGACAGCTCAACACGCTTGGAGTGGAACACTAATTCTACTAATACTGCTAATTCTGTTACATTGGCTAGCATTGCACGAGTAATAGGTGTGAGGCTGAGCCATCATTCCCATTCAGAGGAGGCAAAAGCCGGTTGCGCTGTCTTGGGTTCCCAAGCACAGATGGCTATGGCATCCCCGGGGACTGCACTTACAAACTTCTGTACAAAAGAAACAAACGTAAAATTCGGAAACTTTAACTTCTATTTATTTGCTATTTATTCCTATTCACTTGTTTATCATATTAGGCAGTTCTAAACTATATTCGATTGTTTTTTCTAATTTGTCATTTCTAATTCTAATTTTTTAATTCACATAAACAGCAATATGTATATGTAAATGTATAAAGTGTTTTCACTTAGAAACTCATGCGAGTTGATCAGGGGTGCCCAAACGTTTGCATACAACTTCTATATAGTATTCACTATAGTTTATATCTATCTATATAGGTATTTAAAGGGTCATTTAATCTTTATATTTGGGCATTCTCAAATAACACAACTGATGAAGACCTCAGTCCCTCAGAAAGTGAAGTAATTAACACTGCTGAACTGAGAACACGGTGTGACCACCCCGGCGCTCTAAAGTTAAGAATGGGGCACCCCGGCTCATTGTCAGTGTCTGGGAACTGGGAGCTATCAGCTGTTGCATTCCCCTGCAATTGTGATACAGCAACAGTGTCTGGCCTTATTTAGGCAGGCCTCTTTTCTGACACCGCTGCTGCGTGCGTCATTTACACTCAGTGCCATGGCCCCCGAGGAGCCTCGCCTTCCACAGCACACCAGCCCTGCTCAAAATACACTGCCCCAGGCCAACACAGGCTTTCACTCCGCCAGTCAACCCCTACCAGCCGGATTCTTTATCTGTGAACTCACTGCAGCGGTGGTCAGGACGTAAGTGTCCTAGGGTACAGATAAGAGCCTGCTTTGGTCCACGTCATGTATTAAACAGACCCCAGAGACTACAACTGCTAATGGCATTTATACGCTCTGTTTTAGAGTGGAACATGCTTTAGTATGAATCTCCCCTAAACAGTTCGCCAGTTAAACCTTTATTAATAGCCCCTTAAAGGGCCCATATGATAGCAGATCATTGTATCTGTCTTAAAGTCTGATCCCTTAAAGAGGTTGTTAATCTAACATTTTACAACCTCTCTCTTACTCCAATAGGACCTTTACCCTGCAAATGGAGTTGCACAATGCATTACATTAATCTTTCAAAAATGACTAATAAAAAATGATGAAAACATGAAAAACATGTCATGTAACATTTTAGCAAATTTAAATAAAAGCAAAATGTTTTCTGTATCAATTAAGCTAAAATTTGGCCTACTGTTTCAATGAACGATGAGTGATAAGCACAAATATCAAATGACATAACTGTGATTTCTAAGAATTTAAGTACAGTTCATATGATTATACTTTATATTAAATACGATACAAAAATGGCACAACTTTACAAGAGAGAACATGAATTTCTAATTACTACACTGCAAAAACTCCTGATCTAACTAAGATTTAAAATCTTATTTCTAGCCTAATATTCTTATTGTTCTTGTTTTGAGAATAATATACTAAACAAGAGCAGATTTATTTGCTCTTATATTGTATATAAAGATTGTTTTAAGATAAGATTTCTTTAAATAGGAAAAATAAGACTAGAAACAAGTGAAATTATCTGTCCATGCAGTAAGATATTTTTTCTTGGTAAGATTTCTTGAAATAAGGAAAAAAATACCTAAAACTATCATAATAATCTTACACAGTCTGCTCTTGTATATAGTATATTATTCTCAAAACAAGAACAATAAGAATATTAGGCTAGAAATAAGATTGTAAATCTTAGATAGATGTTTTTGCAGTGTAACAGGGACTTTTTCCAGAGCACTTTTCACTAAGGTAATTAAGTCCCTGCTGTGAATCGAAACACAAAAAGCTTTGGCTTAAACATTAAATGTTCAGCACTGAGAATGAAGTATGAAAGAGGGGAGACCCAGCAAAACGTTCATTTTTCCTTTCTTTAGCTTCTAATCTTCTTTCGAAACTCAAGTAGAGAAGGGCAATGAAGGCTGCGGTTTCAGGCCAGTGCCTTTGTCAAGGGTGTCAAGGGAACTAATGCCTTGACAAAAGGCATTGGGACAAATATTTGTAGCACTCTGTTTGAGAATCAGATTAAAAAAAGAAAAAAGGCATTTTGGTGTCAAGTAGAACAATATAGCATTTGTAAGATTTCATCAGCAGTCATAATACTACAGCAATCATAATACTGCAGATGATGAAGAGGACTGCAATATACTTATTAGTCTTTAAACCCTTAGAACCCATAAAACCTGATAATATAAACATGTAAATCAATCTAAAACCAGGATTTTTGTCCTACATGCTCGCCATTTGCTGTTCTTTCACTCTGGGCGCCATCGCTCGGACGCTCTCCAGACACCCTCATGCTGCGGGTTTTCCCCACCCACTTGTGGAGACTATTGTGAAAGTTCTGCCGGGTTCAAAAATCTACTAAGACCTAAAATAAAAGAAATTTGGGCAGTGTTGTCATTTATGGGCATTTTCATTTGATGGCATTTTAGAGCCCCAGCAGTGGTTGTTTTATTACTTCCTTTTTATGTTACAATAACTTTGGTTCTACATGGCATAGGAACACCAAACAGAGCTCAACATGAAGCCTGGCACCTTGAGCATCAAAACAAAACTTCTATATAAGGAGTTGTTTTCCTGTATGAAGACAATTTCCCATTTGTTGCACTGCTGGCTGCTCTGATTCTAAGGGGTAACCATATTCTGCATTTTGAGGCTTCTCACAAACCACAGTTCCAAATGCAAAGGGCCTTCATGTAATCCAACAAGAGTACATTACATTTTCATCAAAATAAGGTCAAAGCAAAAGCAAAAAGACTTGCCGTAATGTTATACCCCAGCAGAATTGGCCTAGCCTTGGCTTGTGTTGACATACACTGGGGTACTTGGCAAGCGCAGACAGACACATAAGAAAAATTCTTCCCAGGTGAATCTTAGACCACCTCAGTGAAAAAAGGTAGACAGACTCTTGACTGACTCTATACCTTTTTGACATAAACAGGCTCCTGCAGGAACTTCATGGAGTCTCAGTGGCTGGGCCTTACTGCAGTAAGAGAAAGAGCATAATGCCACTGATGTTCATAAATCTACTTGTCTCCCAGGTAAAATATTTAGATTTCGCTGCGCCGCCGACAGGCTCTGCAGTTCATCGTTGGGATGTGCACTGTTATAAACAGCGGGCTAATTTCAGGTGCCGCTGCGGCTTTGATAAAATCTTCCCTCCTTGTAAGGAGATGCTCAAACCAAAACAAAACAGGCCTTTGCTCTCAAAGGTTTAACCTACACTCCTCCTGGACTGGTAAGAAACTATGCAATGTGCATCTACAAGAGGGGAACATGTAAACCGTTTATTAGAAAAACTGTTGGCAACAGATGAAATAGCAGATCGCAGACAGTGTGGAGAAGGCTGTTCCACGAGCACTTATGGTCTGCAAGATCATCTTTTTGCAGTGCATTCCGCACAGGTCAGGCTCCAGTTTGGGTATTTTATTGAGTCATTTTATTCTTTTTATGTCATGCAATTTTCAAGCAAAGGCTCCACAATTCATACGGTACTGCCAAGCTGGGTGAGAGAGTGCAAGCATGTCATTTTTCAAACTGTCAGTAATGCAATGTGATTGGACAGCTCTACACACTTGGATGAGAATGTGAACCACCAACTCAGTTAAATCAATAAACCAGTGGCTAGCTGTGTTTTCCTGTACACCAGGACAAGGATGGCCATTACATTGCCATGGACTGAACTCACAATCTCCTGAAGAAAATACATTCTGTGGAAAGTGCAGATTCATCACTTTCATTTGACGCCTCATTTTATATCAGTAATTTCACTAAACGGTTACTGTTGTGTGTAGTTTTGTTTTATGCTTATGCAATCTCATTGTAAACTATTTATTAACTATTTACTGCTATAATTATTGTAGCTAATAACTAAGAATCAAATCAACCCTTAAAGAATATCAAGAGATAATAAACCTGTTGAAGTAACCTGTTCTTTCAGCCTCTTTTCAAATAGAGATGAACTAAGAGCTTTCAATAAACAGATGTCAAAGTGTGGTCTCTTCAGAGGAGGGCCCACTGTAAACTGACACCAGGGGTGTGTGAGTAGATCATCAGTACTTCTAGAACACAACTGCAGCGTGTTAAATACAAATTAGTACCAGTTATAGACGGTACGGAAAAAAAATGCAGTACCCAGTCACGATATCCACTGAATAATAAGAGAAAATGACTGGATGTCAGTCCACTATACCTTCTTATTTTAATCATCTATATTTATCCAACACACACTTTTATTTTGGCCGGTTTGCATTGCAGTTTTATGACATAAGTTACATTAGGTGCATGTAAGTGCACTCATACTGCATTTACTACACCTGTTTTAAAACATGGTAGCTGTCACGGTTCGGTCAGCGGCCGTTAAAATGCCGCTGCTTTTCTGATTTGACCCCGTTTTCCTGTTTGTGTTTAGGTACTTTTATTTTGAAATCCTACTTTGTTTGGTTCATGTATCACGTGTTATAGGTTGCCAGCTGCTTTCTGTTTAGGTGCTCTTTTGTTCACGTCAGGAGCTGTCTTGTGTTCACGTGTTGATTATGTTGTGTATTTAAGCCTGTTTCGGTTAGCCATTCAGTATGTGTCCATCGGCTGATTTCAAGCATTTCTGTTTCATGTCTACCTGTTTCTGTTAAACGTTATTTGAGTGGCCCTGGCGCCTATTTTCTTTTGCTTTTTGGAATAAAGACAGATCTGAATGGATTCCTGGTGTTCAGCCCATTCCTGCATGCTTGCAGGTAGTTCCGGGTTGGGGCTTAGCAGCCCAACCCGTGACAGCAGCTTAATAACTAATTTTGCAAAACAGCCTGTTGTGTCTTTTTTGCAGCACTTTAAGAGAAAAAATTTAAGAGAGCAGTTTGGTCTGTTACAGTCCAAATCATGTTATTTATATTGCTGGATTATCCATATAGTAATAAAAGGTACTGAATATGTGTTTGTGTGTTTCATGTGTTCCTTTTCCCAAATGGTATAAAAATAAATTGCTGGAAAGAAATGGAATTGGCTAAAAACATACATGATCAGGGCATCTCTATTGTTATCAGTGGTTTCATTTTTAGTATATATTTCCAAATAGGTAAAAAGATCTCCAGGTGAAATTATATTATTGCCATATAACCCACACTGGGATAACAATTAGGTAAAGTCACATACATTGTGAAAATGTCTTCCGGTGAAATCATATTATTGCCATTTAACCTAACTTGGACAAGAACTTTATAACTTTATCTAATTTATAAGCACATAATCAGAAAAAGACCAGAAACTAAGAGTGTGATGTTGACAAAAAGCTGACCGGGACAAGAACGTTCTTCTGTTCACTTTCTAAATGTTAATGAGTGTCTGAATGCTCAGTGTATGCTCTTTAACACAATTCTGGGCCAGACCGGCGTAGTGTTAATGTTAGAAAGTGCCTGTTTCCAGTGATATCATGTGAGATGTGTTGTGAAAGTGTTGTCAACTAGGAATCTAAAGTTACTTAACAAGCTGTTACGGAACACAGATCCACACTGAGAGCCCAGTAACATTAGCTTCATGGGGTTGGTAAAACTTCAAGTAGTGACCTTTCACTAAGCACACAGTTCAACAGCTCCACCGCTGCTTCTGCTAGACATGGCCTTATACAAGGCTTTCATTGTAAACCAAGACCTTCGCCCAATGTGTGGACTACAGTACCTTTTTTGTCCTAAAAAGATCAAACTGCTGGGTACACAGCTGGTACCTTTAAAGTATAGAAAAACTTCCAAGAGATGAAGTGGATTTTTAAAACTGACAAGAGTTCTAGAGGCCCAGGGTAAAGAATTTCCTGACTCAAACACACCTGGTTCACCATAACGCCATTTAAGGCCTGTTAATTAGCTCACAAGATGAATAAATGTGTAATTAAGAAATGCAGTAACTAACTTGTCCACTACTGTGCTTCTCCTGGAGAGAAAAGACCCTGTAACGGCTTGTTTAGCCGAGATAAAAAGTTCACTCTTTAGGTCTGCACTGGATCTGGGAGGCTCATGTAGATAATTATGTTATGTAAGTTTCTAAATTAGTTCCACTCAAACGGTCTTTAAGTGGTCTCAGAGTCCTAGTATTCTGTGAGAACATAGCGAGCAAACTCAGGCCCCTTTAAACAGAGCCGACCAGTTTGTTTTAGTGAGTAAAACAATTTACAGGACAAAAGCTGCCTGTGAGTCTGCTCACTTTCGCAAAGAGGCAACGCCACTAACCTGTTGATTAATTAAACCACGAGAGCCCATCTGAGCGATTTCAATGTACCTTAAGGCCGATGCTAGACAAGTTACAATTTTAACATCCCACCCATTGTAAAGGCCATGGGCTTAAGAGGTCTAATGCTTCTTGAAATGGTGGCTTGCATATTAAAATGTTCAATAAAACACAATATACTAAAATACAAGTAAAATAAATAGTTTAAAGCATAGATGATTCCCTGTGTGGTGATGATTTCTAATAACTATAGTTTGGTGCTATTAGAGTTTTTCATGGATTTGAATGTGGCTCAGTCAATCAGAACTGTTATATCATGAACACTATCAATTATTAGATTTCCCCTTGTGACGGTTGAGGTGTTGTAGTATGAATAGCAAACAGTCTGAGGTTTTATCAGCACTATAGAGAGAAATCTTTAAAGTTTGCTCACATTGTACACAGAAGAGACACTGAGATTATTTCCAACTGGTTTCCTTTCAGCTTCACATAAACAGAAGTGAGATCAGTTTATTTGAAATAAACTATTCCAAACAACCTATAAAATAAAATGAAATGATTCAGGCATCACAATTAATAATGTTACTGGGTTTTAGCACCATAGTTTGTTCATTTTTGCAGGTAGTAGTATGTCAGAGTGTCAGAAACCATACAAACCAAATGTGTTTGAATTTACTTGATAGTCTGACATTTAAATGTGTGAAATGTCCATTTGTCGTACATGAACACACCACACAGTGTGAACAGCACAACATTCTTATCTGTATTTCACCTATGCACCAAGTGAATGAGCCAGGAATACAGCGTCTGGGGAGAGCCTTCCGATAGCAAAGGAAACTCCCAAACTGTCAGACCACCAGCTGCCCTTTAACAAGGGATTAGGGGATTGCTAATTGTTAAGAGAGATTAAATATTTTGTTAGATATTCTATTTCTGTTACATCTTTTCTATTTCTTTAACATTTTGGCCTATGGTTTACCCTAATAGTCTATTGTCTCCTTTGTTTCCAGCTATTTCACATTTCTATCAGAAATGATCTTACAACGCATCCAAGTCACCCAACGAGTCACTGGACTGACCTTGAGCCGGCGATTTCTGCTTTCTGCTTGGCGATGGCGGCAGCTCTCTGTGCCCCTTCCACGCTCCTCTCCACCTTCTGCTTGATTTTAGTGCCTTTTAGCTGGATCACCTTCTTCTTCACGGCCTTCACCAGCATGTTGTGCATGTACTTGCCTTCCTCCTTGCCGCCCTCTGCGAAGGTTGTGCAGCCATAGCCGTGGCGCTGGTTGTCCAGCCACTCGCCCTCATACTTCAAGCCACTGGATCTCTCACTGATGCCGTAGCCGGAGCGCTTGTCATTCTTCCACTCACCCAAATACACCTCAGTTGTGGTGGCATCAATGTCGGCCTCTACAGGTGGAAACTCACCACCTTCGGTCTCGGCCTCGCTCTCGCCTAGGCTGACCGTGGAGTTGGCATCACTGGCTGCTGAGCTGAGAGCTGAATCGCTGCGGAGGAAGCTGAGTCTACTCTTCTGGCTGGACAGGGACGTGCGTGACTCAGATTTGGTCAGCTTGCCCAGCAGTGAGCCCCTCCGGAAAAGGCCCTTCTTCTTCGGCTTCACCATGTCCGGGTCCACTTGCAGGGTGAGGGCGAAGCCCCCGCGGGACGGCCCGATGGGTGTGGGGGAGGGCGTCTCCTGGCCAGAGGCATTTGAGGTTGTGATGACTGGGATGTCCTGCTGCAGAAGCGTCCCATTACTGTGCTCGCTGCGCAGAGAAGTGAGGGAGTTGCGCAATGGCGAGCGCACCACCGCTGCCATGCCATAGGGGACACTCTGGCGCACGCCATAGCCATGTCGCATCCCACCCGTGAACTGGCCCTGGAAGGTGCCTGGAGAGACAGAGATTAGTGAGTGGACAGAACTCGTAATAGTACTAATAATCATTAGCGTAGATGCACATGACTGGAACTGCATCAGTTCTGGACCGATTACAATAATTTCCAGTGTGTACTGAATGTCAAATAATGTAATATTGGCAAATTTACATTGTTGCAACAGCAAAGTGGACAGAACAAGAGAAGAAAGTAGTCTATAATATATAAAAAACAATACAATATAACAGTACACAAAAAATATAATTAAAGCAGTATATAAATATATAAGTGTACACAGTGGGTATCTTCAGCTGCCTGGTAGCAGCACCAGAGATATTGCACATTTGGGCAAAAATCTTTTTGGTCTTTTGCTGCAAACATAGTCAAAAACAATAAAATGCTTCATTGTTTTAATTGCCGTGTGTTTCCTGTCTTGCACCCATAATCCCCAGGATAGGCTCCGGGTACCTGCGACCCTAGTAAGGAGTAAGTGGTTATAGAAAATGAATGAACGTGTAATTGCTTGTCATACCAAAATAATCAACTAACCCACTTGAAAGAGAACATCTACAACTACTTTTCTCATGTAATTTCATGGACTGGTTTAGAAATCACGTCCATGTAAACCAGAGATAAAAATAACAAGACGAGAACAAGCTATCAGCTGGTATGAGATAGCTGTGTTGATCCACGCCCCATCATTTCCTGCCCTCAGCCTCAGCCACAATAGCCAGCCATGCTTTCATGTCCACCTCTAGAGTAATAAAACATGTGCGGTTATTTATGTCCCCGTGTCTCATGGCCAAGTAACACATGTCTGAGTTCATCAGTCCTATGGACAGGCCAGAAGGGCAAAGTCTGGACTGTATGTGTGTCCTCAAACGCTGTGCGAAATTACACACTGCTGAATTTGATGACTCAGCTGCCAGGAACAGGTTACACAAATAAAACAGTACACAAAGGTATGTTATAGTATTTTTAATTGATTTTAATTGTATGTTTAAATGATACCAAAATGTAATAGCATTTCTACTCCTTTACATATGGTGAATGCTATTACTATAATTATTACTATTATTTTTTACTATTATTACTATTAATATTCTCACAGAAATAAATTTGCCTCATTTTTTAGATTAGATTAGATTAGATTCAACTTTATTGTCATTACACATGTACTGCAACAAAATGCAGTTTAGGTCTAACCAGAAGTGCAATAAGCAGCAAGTGCAGGATAAAGGTATAAGTTATGGGTTATAAGTTATGAATAAATGTATAAGTTATGGGTTATAAGTTATTTCTGACATGCTAGTACTCTTTTAGTTTAGTACTCTATTTTCACCACTCACATTGCTTCATATCTCTATAATAACAATCCACTTCATGTAGTGTGAAGGATGACAAGAACTATAAATGTATGAAAAGTCCTCGCAATAGAATTAGCCCAGCAAGCACTTGCTGACAGTGGCACTTCTACAGCACCAGCAGAAGACCCTACACAGCACTATTTTCTCTTTTATACTCTTTTATTGTTCCTGAGTAGCTTATGCTTTGTCGATTACTTGTGTGTTTTCAGCATTGCTAGATTATGATTGCCCTTAAATTATTACAGCTCTGGAAAAATAAGAAAGCACTGCCCTTTATTTTTATATCAGCGTCTCTATGAGTACGACAACCATTCCATGCCAGTGTCTGTTAAACTCCTAAACAAACACCTCATTCTCCTTTATGAGAGAATGATTACTGATCAGCTGAATCACATCTTATTTAACGGGGAAAAGTATAAAACACTGCTGTAATCGACTCTCTCCTCTCACACTGAGACCAGTTGGAGCTGAAACACTACTAGAAGTATGTCAAAGGTCATTATTGCCATTTTGTTTAGGAGATTTGTTTTCTTCAAATTATTGATGTTCTGAAAACACTGCATCGTTTCTCTTATTTTGATGAGTTGTCCTTTCCTTTAAAATGATGCTTTAAAAATCGATGTTTTAGGGGGGAATTAGGAGAAACATTGTCCGCAGTTCTTAAAGACGGCAAAGTCGTTCGTTTCATTGCGTGCAATTATAAAAGATAAAACCTTGGAAACTGAAAATGCAGTGGTCTCTTATTTTTTCTGGAGCTTTAAAACATGGGCTGTATGGCTGAATTAATACCAGGTTTTGGTACAATACAGAGTAGGATATCAGAGATAAAGAAAAGAATGAATCTGTAATAGATCGAGACAGAAATATCACCCACTCCTA
>JBBPDH010000130.1:4102126-4127576 GCA_037974565.1 Clupeocharax schoutedeni
AAAGTGAATGATCCTCATTGAAACATGATCTGTGAGAGGTAAAGAACACCATTACACCAAATATTGATTTAAATGGTATGTAATGGACTTAATAATGAAGTATTACCAATGTTTATTGTGATTTTTTTGGTTTCTGAAACTTTTGGATAATTAAACATACCCCGGGTCAAACTGACCCGGGAACAAACTTGGTGTTCCTGAGAAGCGAACATAACAGGAGGGTTAAAGAAACAGAACTGTGGGGAAAATTCAGAGCCAGGTTGACACTCTGTTATAGTAAAACTATAAAGATAATGGCTTTACTACAGGTTTATTGCATGTTTTTTTTCAGTGCAGCGATTTAGGTTTCCACCAGTCCATTTCCCAAGTGTTCCAGCGTTACCTGTCTAGACGCCTTCAGGCCCACCAGAACTTGGGCTGTGGGCTGCAGCAGTTGGAGAGTGCTCAGTCTGGCCTGGACCAGAACCAGGACCGGGATGCGCTGATGCAAACTCACGAGACCACCTTCTGCCTGCCACTGCGCTTTCAGTACCAGGCCCACGAGGGAGACCAGGTACTTTGCTTTTTAAAAAAAATAGTATCTAGTCACTATTGCCTACAAATCAGGAACAGTATATTTTATTGTTGCCAGATTCAGACTATATAGTGAATAGGTCAAAGCGTCAGACATATCCTTAGTACGTGTCCTCAGAAACAACACTTGCGAGGGGAGTTCTGCCAGTGTGTGGGAGTTTGTGGGCACATGCCAGATTGTTGTCTGTTTGCATGTGTGGGTGTGAGTTTATTCACCATATCCTGTTGCATGCAGGTGTGTGAGGTGAGTGCAGATTATGAGATGAAGAGTGAGCTTGAAACTCGCTTCCATCAACTCCAGACCAGACTCTCATCGAAAGACACTGAGGAGGTACTTTCCAATGGCTTATTGCACATGACACGTAGTCTTACGCAAACATTAAAATTTTTCTGATAACTGATTTTCTAAATGAAGGTAAGTACATCCGCTGTAGGAAACAAAGATTGGCTTGGGCCTCTTTTGATTGTTTATTTTCCTGTGAAATTGTATAGTGTTGCATGAAAGTGTGCAAGGGAGTGTCAAGGATGTGAATCACTGTTTTCAGTAATGTGAAAGTTTGTTGCAGATATATGCTTGAAACAGGCGCTGTCATTTTGATTGTCACACTCCCACACAGGTCAGTAAAATAGTCGAAGTTGCTCAATCTGCCCTGGCTGACTGCATTAGGGAGGACATTTTTGGATCCACCCCTGAGCTCACCACCAGCCTATCAACAGAGAATATCAGTGAAATCTCAAGCAATAAGGCTAGTCAAGCAAAGCGAAGAGCCAATCTGCAGGACACAGAGGACTCCTACTTCATGGTAAATGACTTGGTGAATGTAAAGTGTTAGTGTGAAGTGGCCGTTTGTCACATGTGAACACACCACAGCACAGTGTGAACAGAGCGAAAATGTCTCTGCGTTTAACTAGTTTACCAAGTGAAGCAACAGGCAACAACCCGAGGAGCAGTGTGTAGGTACGGTACCTTACTCAAGGGTACCTCAGTGATGCCACTGGCTGTCCTGGGATTCAAACCCACAACATTGTGATAACAGAGGCAACTCCCTAATCACCAAACCACCAGCTGCTCCAATGAAAGTGTTCTGTGTGTTCAAAACATGATGCATGGGCTCTGATTTTACTTGCTGCACTTGGAGATATCTCATTTTTTTCAAGATCTGATGTTTGTCTGTGCTTTTTTTTCTGTCTCACAGAAAGTTAAGGACTATCTCATAAATGGCTTGTTAATGTCCAAACAAGAGGCGAAACACAACCTGCTCAAGGTCGCCATACAAAAAGGTAGGATCAGCTTTAGGGCTGGCACTGTCAGTTATATTAGTAACCTAGTCATCTACTGATTATATTGATTTTTGAATCAAAAACGCAAACAATAAAAAATGACTTAGTTGAATAATAATAATAACAAATGATAGTCATGGTTCAATGTATGTATCTAACTGTGTGTGATTTTATTTACTAGCTGAGACCATAGATGGCAACCATCACAGGTAAGTAAATCAAACATTTTTCAGATTAAGATGCAGATTAGATAGTGGTACTATGCAGGAAGGCAGATCCTTCTGGCCAGTACTTCCTTAATAATGTAGTGATTAGTATTTCTTGATTAGTGAAAACCTGAAAATAGGCAAAATATTAAACATTAAACATACAATGAAGTGTTTATTCAGATATTTCTTGTCTATTGCAATGGGATATATATTTCAAAATATCTTCGTAATGCAGTAATAAGCTAAAGACATTCCATAAAGTAAGTTTCAGAATAATAAAGAAACTTAATGCCTTAGGATTTATCACAATGGTGGTGACAGAAACCAAACAGAATCAGAATCTACTTTATTGATCCTGGAGGAAATCGCAAGTCTGAAGATATATCAAGCTATTTCACTGAAGACTATCCCATTAAAATGGTTAGGAATATGCTGCTTGATTCTGAAATATTTATGAATATGCTGTTTGAGACAAGGTTTGATGAGGTTTTGGCATAAAACATAGTTAAAAAAATGCATGTCAGCACATTTGTATTTTGAAATATCAGTACAATTTGCCTTTATTGCTTGGATGCAACAACAACAACAACAACAAAAAAAACGGGCCATTGTGACCACTAGAAACGCATACTTTGTGGATCCACCTTGCTGGTGTACAGTCAGAGACCACAGCTTATCTGGTTTGTTGTAATGAACATTTTGGGTTTGATGATGTTTTGTCAGTAGTCTACCACTCTAAACTTAAAACCACCAGCACCACTGTGTCACACACATTACCCTGTCACTCCTATATCAGCACAGAATGGTCACTACCCGAAATGTTTCTGGTCAACAACATTCTGCGGTCGGAAACTGACAAGTGATGTTTAGGACAGAGTGTGGTTGACAGGCCACATGACAACATATGGTCTACAGTATGCCTACATAGTAGACATATAAGGTTGTTGGAGCTCAAAAATTGGCCAGTAAGTTGAAGTCTAAAGCGTTTCTAGTAAAGTGGACAGTGAGCATAATCATTTCAAAGAGAGCAAGTTAAAGCAGTTACTCGGTACTTGTTTGGTTATTTTATCTGAATGGACAGACATGGAAACATAAAAAATTCAGTGTACTTTTCACTCCTCCAAGAGTAAATCACAGTTACATTTCTGGTGTCAGAATGCGTTCCAGGAGGTCTGTTCGTCAGCGGAAGACCCAGGCCACTGCTCAGAACAGCCAGAAGCCCTTCTCTGCAGACATGCTTTCCTACATCCAGGTAGCCTCTGTCTTTGTTGTAGAACAGTACAGCATAAATTCGCACATGCCCTAAACCTCATCCCCTCTGCTGCAGGCATCTGGGAAGCCAATTCCTCTGGTGGTGGAGAGCTGCATCAGATTCATTAACCTTAATGGTAACTATCTATTATTGATGTATATGATCACAGTTCAGATACATGCCCACTAGAACTAAAGCACAGCAGGCAAAGGTATTGGGACACGTGACCATTACACCAACAGCAACCTTAAGACGTTACATTCATTGCATAGACTTTAGTTGGTCACCCCTTTGCTGCTATAACATCATGTGTTCTTGGATGGCTTTCCACAAGATTTTGGAGTTTATGTGGGAATTTGTGTCTATTCATTCTGTAGAGCATTTATGAGATCAGGCGAAGGTCTGGCTCACAATGTCTGTTCCAGTTCCTCCCAAAGGTGTTGGATAGGGTTGAGGTCAGGACTCTGAACTAATCCAGCCATGTCTTTATGGAGCTTGCTTTGTGCACTGGGACACAATCATGCTGGAGTAGAAAAGGTTCTTCCCCAAACTGTGTCCTCAAAGTTGGAAGCATGATGTTGTCCAAAATGTCTTGGTCTTTGAAAGTAAGGGGCCTAAACCCTGAAAAACAATACTGTCCCGTTTGTTCATATGGTGTACATAAACTTGCCTTTTCTTGGCTAGGGATATTCTTGCATTGTCACCTATATTGCACCAATTGCTTAACAATTTACTGCACAAAATCAAGAACAGAAATCCTACTGACTTGAAACGCATTGATGCCAAGAGTAGAATGATTCAGACTTGTTAGAGAAGCTTGAGCATTCGTGGAAAGAACTGGCCAGATCATGGTAGGCAATATGGAGCAAAAACAGAACCAGTGGTTAAAACATTGCCAGGAAACTGTGGGCAATAAAAAGCAAAGACAGAGTCAGTGGCACTGAAGTTGGTGAGAAGCAAAGCATGGCACTCGATAGCAACTACCCACAGAAAGTGAGAACTAGGACCAGTAAACTTTGGAGATTTGCTCTTAAGAGGCCTGGAGGACCGAGCATGGAACAGCAACCACTTCAACTGCAAGCTGGAGTCATGCAACTGCTCCACTATAACTGAGAAAGTCTTTAAGAGCCTTGCAAAGCTCTGCTGGTTGCAATCACAAGGAGTTACAGGTGGACTGCAGACCTAGGTGTTGGAAGAGAAAGCGTTTCTAATGTCTAGTGTCTTTGATGCAAAACCTGAGAGGCTGACAGCACTTAGAATAGCTCTTTGGTGGCTGACTCAACTGGCTCAGATAAAGCAACTGCTCACTGTTATATGAATCGTTCAAGTCAAATGTTTTCTGTCCTTTTACTATGCACAGGGACAGTTGTTAAAATTACTGACTGTGATAAAGTATTGAATGCTACAGCTTCTGCCGACTGAGATTAAGTTGAAAACCTACGCTTTCTGACTTTTATATGTGATCATACTTTCTTCTGTTTGTGTGCAAGGTCTGCACCATGAGGGGATCTTCAGAGTGCCAGGCTCACAGCTGGAGATCAACCGTCTGAGAGACGCATTTGAGAATGGTACGTGTGCACAGCTTTTTAAAAAGTGCTTCTCTCTTGCACTATTAATGCCTTAGACCACTAACAGGGGACAGCATAGTCCACATGCACTCTTTGTGTATAGGAGACGACCCCTTGGCAGATGAAGTGTGTGACATGGATACAGTGGCTTGTGTGCTGAAGCTGTATTTTAGAGGAATGGAAAATCCTCTGTTCCCTAAAGACAGCTATGAGCTCCTGATGGAGTGTGGACGTAAGAAAACATTCCTCTTTATTTATCTGGAAAGTGTGCAATGAGAAAATGTTTCAAGACTATAACTACATTACAGTAATTTATTTGCTAATTATGTTTTTGCCTAAACATTTACATTTAAAATCATATTCAAGCCACTCAAACAACCATGGATTAAAAGAGAGAGTAATTACTCCTGTTCTGCATATTTACACACAACTTTCTGAGGCTAGAATACAGTACCCATCAAAATACTGTACTCATCCAGACTGGAGCTATTATCGATTGCACTAACTGTTGTCTTGTTCAGTTGTATTGTTGCTCTTGTGTTTTTCTTGCACTCCTGTCTGCACTTGTGGTCTTGTGGTGTTCTGTTTTGTTCCTGTGTTGCACCACTGTCCTGGCCCGTTTTGTGTAGATTTTTGACGTACGCCCAGTAATTTCTAAAATTCACACTGTATTCAATGTGTGGGTGTGTTTACACTTTTGACTGAAATTAGTCACTTGAACATGAATACTCAAGGCAAACAGATCATACCTGAATTAAGCAGTTGGCCTTATAATGTGGATCTAACTTTAGATAACTTTGAAATTCTGTCTGTTCCAACTAAGTTATCACTTTTCTCTTTTTTAGAAATAGAAGATGAGGCAGCAAAAGCAGCGCAGTTAAAAACAGTCATCCTTTCCTACCCTCCCCCACTCATTGTTGTGATGAGATACCTTTTTTCATTTCTCTACCAGTGAGTAATCAACCATTACTCTGGTCTAAATCTCCTTAAATCCATATGTAGGCCACTCAGAGTTATATACTGTGTGTGTGTGTGTGTGTGTGTGTGTGTGTGTGTGTGTGTGTGTGTGTGTGTGTGTGTGTGTACAGTGTCTCCCAATACAGTGATGAGAACATGATGCAGCCCTACAACCTGGCAGTGTGTTTTGGGCCTAGTTTGATCAGAGGACCAGAGGATGCAGATGCCGTCACCCTCCAGCAAATCAATGCTCTGGTCAAAACAATGATCATCCAGAATGAGAGCATCTTTCCCAGCCAGACCGAATTAGAGGGATCGGTTTATGAGATGTGCATGACACTAGATCAAGAGGATATGTGAGAACCCCCCACACATACACATACATACTGCACTCCCTGGAAACATATACCTTTCAACTCCAATTTATTGGCCTTTGGTTTGAAAGGGTTGTGCGCTTGTTAATTGACAGTTTGTTTTAGACACTTTCTAGCCACAGAAAAACTCAGGTCTGGAAATTTTAGGTTGGGGATATCCCCAATTTACCAGAGACTCTGCAGGGGCTGTTTTTGAAGTACACCCAGTAATTTCTACAAAACGCGCTGTATTCAATGAGGCTACACTGCAGCCACACCGCGGAGTGGTATTTTAGCGTTGCGCACAATACTGTAAGCGTGTCATTGCCATTGTTGTGCTGTGAATCAACCACCGAACAAAATAATACCTGATCTACAGAAACTGAAAATGAACAGGGTAGATGACTGACAAACTGAGGATGACTGACAAAAGATGTATATATTTGGACACTTTTATGGTGGACCCGTAAGGATAGTGGGGCTTATAAAATGAATAGTGCATGTATATCAATCAGCTTTAACATTAAACCACCTGCCTAATGTTGGGGAATAGAAGTCACTTTGGATAAAAGCATCTGCTAAATTAAATAAATGCAAAACCAAACTGAAATCTGAAGAATCTGGAGGTCAAGTTAACACCCCAAACTTTTTGTCATGATCCTCAAACCATTCCTGGACAATTTTTGCAGGGCACTAGGGCGCATTACCTTGCTGCCAAAGCCCAATGCCACTAGGGAATACTGTTGACACAAAGCGTTGAACTTGGTCTGCAACAATGTTTATGTAGGTGGTACATGTCAAAGTAACATCCGCATGAATGCTAGGGCTCAAGGTTTCCTGCAATACCTTGGTCCAGAGCAGTGGTTCTCAACCAGTGGTTCGCGCGGTGTAGCGCGAGTGGGCTACCGGACTGGAGAAAAAAAGAAGCTAAATGCAAAATAAATGCAAATTGCACCGATTATAACACAATAAAATCTTCCTCCTGGGGATAATCAGAACTAGTCACCTCTTAATTGCTCCCTGGTCCATTTCTGATGTCCATGTGCCCACTGCGGGTGGTGGACAGGGGTCAGCATGGGCTTTCTGACCTGTCTGCAGCTATCCAGCTCCAAATGTAGCAATCTGCAATGCCCTGTGTGTTTTGACACCTTTTTGCCATAGCCAGCATCAACTTTTCTGTGAGATGACACCAGAAGGGCAAGCCCCCACCCCCTTACATGCATCCTTTCTCGGATTACCTTTAGTAGGTACTAACCACTGAATATCGGGGGACACCCCACCATGGAGATCCTCTGGCCCAGTTATCTAGCCGTTATTTTTTAGACCTATGCCAAAGGATCCCAACACTTGCTCATTTTTCCATCTTATAAAACAGAGCTGACCGTTTACTTGCTGCCTTATATATCCCACCCCTTGACAGGTGCCATTTTAATGAGATGTTTTTTACATCATCTGTCAGTGGTTTTAATGTTATTGCTGATTTCTGTATATGTACAATTGTATGCAAAGGTTGGGGCATCTCTGGTCAAGTTACAGTGACAGTAAGAATGTATCTCTTACAGAGAACACTCCTCCGCACATTTTAATGAACAATTACTTATTATTTGTATAACAAAATAACAGCTATGCAACAGCTAGGGTACATTTTATGTTTTATTTTCCTGTTTTACTTAAATCAACACGTTGGGCTGCTTGCTTTCGGGTGTTTAAATTTTGCATTCAAATCATATGCTCATAAGTGCATGCAAACATGTTTTTTGAACCCACAGTGAGCCTGGTGCAGAGGAGGGAGAGGTGGAATCAGACGCATCTCCAAATAAAGAAGTCAAAGAGGGTTAGTAGAAAAGCATTTTACAGATCATTGCGATCCTTTATTGGCTAGTATCGCTGATTTGGGTCTGGTTTGGCTCTGCAGAACTGGAGGGCATGGCCTTGTTTGACTACACAGCACGTTCGCCTGCTGAGCTGTCCTTTAAACAGGGCGAGCGTCTCATACTTCACTGCAGAGCCTCCTCTGATTGGTGGAGAGGGGAAGTAAATGGCTCAAGGGGTCTTATCCCAGATAAATACATCAGTGTGCTGAGGTAAGTTTCCACTGAGCAGGCAGGACTAAAATTATTCTAATGAGGGCCAATAGTTAAATAGTTGTGGATTCATTCATGACATAGTGGTAGATGTGTGTGAGAATTACAAAGTGAATGGACTTATCAGATAAATCCACTGAAAAACATGCAATCAAGAAATAATGTAGTTATTCGAAAACTATAAATGTAAGAAGAAAATTTAAATATATATATATATATATAAATATAGTTTTATATAGTATTATTAATATTAACTGTTATTAGTAGTAGTACAATTGTAATAGACAGTGACCACATGACTAGGTAATTTACAGGAAATCATTTTAATTTGAGACGCCTGGTATACTCTCTTTTTCCTGCCCATCCTTTAGTGTGGAGGAGGTGCAGGACCACAAAGATGCTGAACGAACCAGTAGTGGAGGAAGCCAAACAGAAGAGCAGCCAGCTGCGCCGACACAAATGCGGTAATTAACCTCAGGAGATGGACATGTGTTATGATGTCCTTTTGTTATTCTGTAGTCTGTGTTATGTCCCTATCCCGAATTCCCTGTATTAGCTCCTTTGCATAAATGTATGCTGTTTTTGAAGTGCAGTTTTAGCTTACAGACTGCATAGCTGGTGGTGCTGTATAGTTGTGTTGAAGTTTAATAGTAGGTTTACTTTCGTGCAGTGTCGTTTCCATGCACAGAATACATAATGGCACATGGCTTTAGAGGTCTATGAGTAAAACATCTGTGGTACGAGCACAACCACAGGGCCATCCAAACCTGGATTAGATCAGAATGGTTTGTGTATTTTTATCTTTTTAACACTACCATAATAACCCATGATCTAATAGCTGCAAAAAATAGTGAACTGTAGGGTGGCGGTAGCTCAGTGGGTAGGATACTTGCCTCCGGACCAAGAGGTCATGGGTTCGAATCCTACCTTCAGCATACCACCACTGGGTCCCTGAGCAAGACCCCAAGTTGCTCCAGGGAGACTGTCCCCTGTAGTAAAGTGCTCCAACTGAATGGAAGTCGCTTTGGATAAAAGTGTCTGCTAAATGCCGTAAATGTAAATGACTATGTGGCTAGAATTACATAAGGAGAAAATAGAGGTGTTATGACCACATGTGAAAAGTGTGTGTTGTGTGTATATACAATGCTAGGCAACGATTAAGCATTTTTAATTCCATTTAATCACATTTTTTTCTGCAATTAAATGCAAAATTCAATAATTCATTCAAAAGTAGTGTATTGTGCACCTTTATATGAACAAAAGTGCAAGAACCTTTGGTTTGCAAACCCTTTGAACAAATAAGATTTTAACAGCAGTGTTCCCTTTAACACAGTTACACAGTAACAGTTTAGATATTTCTAATAAATCTCAAATAAAAAACCAAAGCTTTTTGCCACTGCAGGGCATTCACGTTTTATCTAGTTTGTTATAAAAAAAAAAACATGTTACCCTCAGAATCCAGAGCATTATAGCAGCTGCAAAGGGGGGGCTGACTCTATATTAAAGTATATGCATCTGAAAGCAGTGTCTGAACTAAAGTCCCTGTTTGTTGGTGTAATGGTCAGGTGTCCTATTACTTTTGTCCACTTTTGCCTCACCCCCGCAAAAACAGCCAACACGTAGAGCTGAATGATCTCTGCACTCACGACCACGGAACTTTCCAAATAAAAAGATGTGTTTTTCATGGCATGTTGTCCTTGGCACTGACTCTGTTCACTTTCCAGGCTGAAGGTGTGCAGTGACAAGACTGGTGTTGGCATCAGTCCTGCTCTTGGGGCAAAGATCACCTTACAGATACCGACAGGTCAAAATGTGTGGCCATCCACTTCTCCAGGGGCTTTACGTAAATCAATAGAGTATGTGGCCAAATAACATTATTCAAGGCTTTAAGCTAAGAGTATCATTGTGTGGTACTCTAGTTTTGTTATTTCAGTTCAAAACTGAGTCTAACATTCTTCACTTCAAACAGCCCCCACAAGAGAAGATCGCCTGTGGACAGAGAAATGGGAGAGGAGGTCAAAATAGAAGTGGACAAGGTTAGGAAAAGTTTCAGCAGTATCTTTGCTCCTAGAATCACTCTAATATATTGATTGTGTTTTGACTGAAGGATTACACAATAAGGCAAAACTGTGGAGAAAACCAAGACTACAGAAATGGGAAATTATAAATCACATTATAATTATAAATCATTTTTTAAAAATGTGTCACGAGTGGAGCGGCTAAGCTCCATCCCAGATTTACCTCGAAGTGTGCATGAACGGGCAGGAAGCCAGAGTTCCATACTCGATGTGTTTATTCAAAAAACAGGGGCAGAAAACAAAAGAGCACGAGGGCCACCAGGAACAAACGGGGATCAGGCTGGTGAAACTTAAGCATAAGCACCTACACAAACAGCAGACGATGCTGAGGCGATGGACTGATAAGAAAGAACTGAAATACACAGACTTAAATACACTGACACATCAGGACACTAAACATGACACAGGTGGAACCCAGGAACACACGACACAAGGACAGACAACCACATGACCAAACTAGAACAGAACACATGTCACACTAAGAGTCCCCCCCCCCCAACCACAGAACAGAACCATAACTAACCCAAAGCATAACTCATAACCCACACTGAACAGAACACAGAACAAAACCCAGCATGATGATAAAACAGAACAGAACAAAGCAGCAAAGGAAAACAGAAAACAGTAACCCTGACCGGCCACTGGCCTGACCATGACAAAATGGTACATTTTTAAGTAGCTGATCAATTAAACGTCACGTATGACCGAATGATCACTTACACTAAACCAGTTAGCCATATATTATAGCTCAGTGGGTAGGATACTTGCCTCCAGGTAAAAGCGCCTGATAAATGCCGTAAATGAAAATGAATAGTCATTGGTATTTCCAAATAAGTACTTGTATACTTGTTCTCAAAATCACCCCTAAAAGTTGGGTGGTAGGTGGGGGTTATAGTACTGGTGCCCATGGGTCAGGGGTAACTGTTATGAAGCAATGAATTTTGTTAACATTAGACTACAGTTGCAAATCAACATAATCTTAGAAGACTGTACATAAATAATTTGTGCATGTGTGTTTTTAATTGAGATCATCCAATCATATTGCAGCTGTTCACTTTCTAAAAAATATATTTGTCCTTGCAGGATGTGTGTCGTCAGATGAGTTCTGTCTTCAAAGAGCTCTCTATTCGCCAGGAGCAAGCCTCCTTTGAAGGCTCAACTTTCTCTGTGTCACCCCCACAAAACCCTCAGAGAAAAGGAAACACGGCGCAGAAAGGAAGAGGCGTTTTTAAACCACCACAGCAGATGGACTGAGAAACAGAGAAGGATGATTAAGCTGGACGCACACTGAGAGTGAGGGGAAGTGAGATACAGGACAGCAAGTCTGTTAGCAGCAGTGAACAAAAGAGAACTTTTACACAAACGGTAGTGCAGTCTGTTTTTGTGAAGACACATTAGTTCCTCACAGTGTTGATTCCAAAAGAAATGTAATAGGCTTGATGAGAACAGCAAGGAAGTTTCTACGGACCGTTTTATGATCATTTTGCAACGGAAGTGTGTACCTGTGCCGCTCCTCTATTTATAACTGCATTTCACAAACATACTGTGACCTACACCATGATTATTCTGTTAGCTTAAGTAGTAATTTATTTTCTGAGGCTATTTATTTCTGTCACGTTTCCCTCCTGTATGTGTGTGAAAAAACTGAGAGCACCAAGCTGAACCACCATACTTGACTTACATGTGAGTTTTATTTACAGTGACATTTTGCAAATGGAAAAAGGCTCGTAGGCCATTCAGAAAATAACAGAAACACAAACAGGGCTTAGGAGTACTTACAGGGAGAGGGACTGACCATAGGAACAGTGCAGTGAATAAAAAGCCACCATGTCTGACAAGACATGGGGCATGAACTAAATACAAACCAGACAAGAGACCAGAACCAATGAGGGACACAGGGGAATCAGAAGGGACACACATCAGGTGTAAGGGGTGGCAGGACCAAAACTAGACACAGGTGACAAGGGCCAGACAAGGACAAGGAGGACCCCTAGTGGGTCTGCTAGGGAACACCAGGGACAAGGGAGAACACATGGAGGGAACTCAGCCTCCTGAGAAAAACAACATAACCAAACATAACATAAGGGCAAAAGCTGAACAGAACAGAACACATGACATAACCAGAACATAACCAGAGTCCTCAGCTAACGCTGGAATATAAACAAACAGAAAACAGAAAAACAAAACTTGGCTATGCCAGTCCAGGCCGTGACCATGACAGTTTCCCAGATCATGCACAATCGATTATAAAATATTGGTAGGTGTTTTGCAATAAAATATTTCAGCAAGTAAGCCTGTTAGCATTTTTATTTTGGAAAATGAGGTGGCGAGAAGGCGAGTAGGTGAGAAGCAGAAGAGACGCACCACTAGTTAAGTAAAGTAAAGTGGCCCCTTATAGTCACATGTGAAACCACCACAGTACAGTGTGAACAATTGCTCAAGGGTACCTCAGTGGAGCCACTGCTAGTCCTGGGATTGAAACCCACAACCTGATCTTCTGATCACAGGGGCAACTCCCTTACCATTAGGCCACCAGGTGCAGCTTAGAAACTGAAGGGTAAAGCAATGGAACTTCGAAACCTTTGCATGGCTGTGATTTTTGGAAATTTGTGGTTACACCACTATCTATTTTCATTTCAGACCTTTGGCAGAATTCAAATGAGCCATTTTAATCTAGATTAATTCCAAGATTACAGTTAGATTAATCTAGATTTTAAAAAAAATAATCTATGCCCACCTCTAGTAAAAAGATATCACCAAAACTTCTCTAAATCCACTTTAATACCACCCAGCTCTTCTTTAAGACACAATTGGGCTGTAAGACATTAACATGAATAAAACTTTGCTGCTAAGAGGATTCATTACAACAACATCAGAGCTGGTATTCACAAAGCTGTACTTAATCAGGGAGTCCTTAAGATCAGATAAGATAGTGTGCAATTTGTATTGTTACAACACAGCTCTGCAACACACACACACACACACACACACACACACACAAATATATATATGTATATATAGTTGCATTTTAAGACTGAAATAATACCCCATTTTCTTAATATACATGGTTGTATGTGTGTGTATGTGTTTATTCTATATGGACGAAAATATTAGGACACACCTGTTTTGGGCTTGGCCACTTACTTCCATTGAAAGGCCATCTTAATGCTTCAGCAAACCAACACAGGACAACACCATGTTTCCAACTTGGACACAGTTTGGGGAAGGACCTTCTATTACATTTACATTTACGCCATTTAGTTCACGCCCAGAGCGACGTACATCAGTGTTCAAGTAGTCTATCTGTCCTTCAAATCTGTAAAGCTATATGAGAGTGTGGGGTGAGTTGTGCCAGTTTTTACTTAAAGTTACTTTAAAGTGAGGCCTAAAATATGTACACACTTTTGATCTGAAATAGTATTTAGGAAATATAGCTTTCTGAAAAAAGTGGTCTCGTGACTTATTCGGAAGTGCGGGTGAGTTGTGCC
Source organism: Clupeocharax schoutedeni (assembly GCA_037974565.1). Taxonomy (NCBI): domain Eukaryota; kingdom Metazoa; phylum Chordata; class Actinopteri; order Characiformes; family Alestidae; genus Clupeocharax; species Clupeocharax schoutedeni. The sequence continues at coordinate 4,115,970 of JBBPDH010000130.1, forward strand.
TTTCTTTTGATTGTAGTCTTTTTGTAGACTCAAAGTCCCAGAAGTCATAGCGTGTTAACGTCATCTTTGTGCAGCCGGAGCTGATGTGGCTTTCTCTCTGAAAACGGTGTGGTCCTCTATTCTGTCTTTTAGAAGAAATTAGAGGAAAATGATTAGACTCGGGCTCGTTTTCGCTCTTTTGTTATGCCTAGGTAGAGGTGAGTATAGTTCTACTGCTTAAAATATCTACTAAGGGGTACTGTTTTTGTCGTGCGCTTTAAAAGTGTCAGTACTAACACTGATGTTATATTTTTGCCCTATTGCCCTGAAAGCCACTTAATTTCCATGCAAACCTTTCAGCAAACACACACTTTCTTTGAGTGTGTTCACTATTTTTTATTTTGCAATAAACACACAATGTGCTCAGGAAAGCTTATTGTGCTTTAAGAAATGAACATAATTGATTACATTGAAAAGTAGTGTCATATTTCCCACCCCCTGCTCCACTCTGTGAAGTAAAAATGGCCAAAGATAGCACAATCAGGGGGGATAGGTTCAGGGGGAGACTTAAGATATATATGCACAAAAGTATTGTGACGGCTGACCATTCTACCAACAGGGACAATCATGATATTGCTTTTAAATACCTAGACTTAATATTGTGTTGGTCCTCCTTTTGCAGCTATAACAGTTTCCACAGTCCTTGGAAGGCTTTTGGAGTGTTTCCGTAGGGAATTCGTGCCCATTCATTCTGTAGATCTCCCAAACTACCATTCATCTGTAATTTACATACTTCACAATGCATTTTAATGTCCGTGTTCTATTTCGTACATACTGTTTAGTGTAATAGTTTGCAAGCCCCAGTGCCATGCACATTTGAGTGCTTTCACTGCTCCCAATAAAACAATTTAGCTCATTTAACAACCCCCTACTGAGATGTTGTGGGTGTGTTTACGCAAGAAAAGGCTTAAAATGTGCAGGTAAATGATGGAACACATTCTGCATGTCTACTGGAGATTAATAATATTTCTGTATGGTAAAATGTGTTTTAATAAATGTGCCTGCCTTTTAAAATACAGTATCGTAAGTGCCATGGTATAAGTATTCCTGTTCTGAAATATAAAGGCTGTAACATTTTACAGGCCTGTTCTTAAGATTTAACATGAGTTTTTATGTTATGTGAAATATTCCCAACATGGGTGTAATCTGTATTAAGGTTTTAATTGCTATTAGAAAGACCAAGATCTTTTAAGAAGCTAAAGAACTCGATTTGAACTCAACTGAGTATGTTTGTGCTGATGCCAAAAAGGAATTCTCCCTGCTCTTCTATTGTGTTTAGGGGAGAGTTGCCAGGATCCTGTCATTACTCCAGCCACATACACCACCAATGATGCGGTTATCTCCTCAGAGTCCGCCTTCATAGTGGAGCTGAGTTTGACATGTGCCAATGGATTACAGGTAGTTTATTCATCTCAGATTCTTGGCTGATTTTAGGAGGACTTGGGTGAGTGAAAGATTAACACAACTCTTTAAATTTTTGTTAGAGCATGGCATTGTATGCTGATGTCAATGGAAGGCAGTTTCCTGTGACCAGAGGACAAGATGTTGGGAAGTACCAGGTTGGTGGTTTTCAGAGACTTCAAATGTAGTATTTCTCAGGCTGTACATGAGCTTGAGACGCTTGATCAGCTTTTTTTGTCTGTAGGAGCAGTAGGCCAAGAGGGCAGAAGAGCAGCTTAACCAATAGAATAAAAGCTATACAACAGTTCAATATTAAAAAGAATATTACACAAAAAAAAGTTTGTGTTTTAGAAGTTTGTGTATATATATATGTGTTATTTATATATGTGTGTGTGTAATATATATGTATAATATTTATGTATGTACCTGCTTGTTCTGTGTCCCCTCCAGGTATCATGGAGTCTCCCCCACAAACAGGCCAGCTCAGGAACATACCAAGTCAAATTCTTTGATGAGGAGTCCTATAGCGCACTGCGCAAGGTTGGTTCACAAGAACGTGAATGTCCTGTACGCTGACGTTTCTTTCCTGCATTGTAAAATGTGTTTTGTGTGTGAATTACAGGCTCAGCGGAACAATGAAGACGTAGACACCATCAAGCCCCTCTTCTCTGTCAACGTGGACCACAGAGTGAGTGTAATGTGAACAGTCACTCATCATTCAAATGTAACTCAGTCAGAATAGGCTGTTTGAGAATTGTACTCTACACTACATCTTTTTTTTGTCCAGTGATCTTTCGTGTTGTCAGAAAAAGCAGCTTAGCCAATAGAATAAAAGGCTATGCTACAGTTAAATAATAAAGTACATTATACAGATAATACAATTATTTAAAACATTTGCAAAATCTCTCCTTTCCACGGATTTAATCAGCCAAGGCATGTTTGGTAGCTTGGATGTTTTGGCAGTAAAACTACAAATCTTCTGAGTAATAGTCTTATACTCTATTCTATACTTCCCTAATTATCACTGTTTAAACTACATGCCAGAATTATTGAGTTTGGCAACAAAAAAAAAACACATTTGCATGCTTCTACTTGCCCCAGATGTGATTTATTGCACAAGATAAGTTTGCTTCTTTTATTTAGTGCCGGGGCTACTAACAGTGGTAACAACTCTAAAAGCCATGTCCCACAGACTGTTGACAAAAAATACATGCAAACATATTTCTCAACCTGATAAAACTGCAAACTGCTCTTCATTAATGTGCACATGAATGTGGTTGTATAAGTATGACTGTTGTATAGCCTGTTTTTGCAAACATTCTCTTTTAAACAATAGTTTATCATGGTCCGCATGTGTCTTGGCTGTGTCTGTTAGCGAAACTTTAATAATCTGTGTTTTATAGGGGGCATGGAGTGGCCCATGGTTATCTACAGAAGTCCTGGCTGCTGTCATCGGCATCTTGGTTTACTACTTTGCCTTCAGTGCAAAGGCCACCATTCAGGCGTGAAGAACCACTACTCAGGATCATTTCCAGAAATACCTCCATTCTCCTTTACCTTCCATGTTCTCTTTTCAACATGTTCTTGTACACATGAGCATAGTTTTGTGTTTTGTTTTTTTTTTACTTGATTTGTAAAGATTGAATTGTCTTGCTGGGTAAGAGGTGTGTAACTGACACTGCAGAGTGTATGATGGGCTATTTATTTTTAAACTCTGATCACGTGTAATTATTTTGCCTTTTTTGTCCATTTAAGCATTTGTGTTGGCTCAGTCTGACACTGTTTGACTTATGCTGTAATTTGCTGTTTTTTTTGTTGTAGTTTCAGGATGTTTGTTGCAAACACAGTTTGCAAAGCAGTGAAACCTGCAGTGAAATGTACCTTGGAATAGCTCCTGAAACAGTGCAATAAGGAAAATATAATAAAATAAATTGGCCAATAGACACAAATGAAACACTATAAATATAGCAATATACAAACTGTAGACTGTGTATCTAAATATTAACAATGGGGAATAAATAGATGTGCAAATTGACAAATGGGAGTGCTTGACAGGGAAGAAAAGGTGCAGAAGGCATAGTATTGGGAGTGCTGTGTAGGGTCTTTTTGTCATATCTTTCACACCGCAGACTTTGTTGTACATATGAGCAAATACAAAAAAAACACAATGGAGCAAAATGTATTAATGTCTTTTATCGCTGTAGTGAAAAAAAATAAACTAATTTTTTTTCCTACTTTATCCGTTTCTGATTTAGCTTTGACACTGTAATACTCATGTATGGCCACAAGCTTCCTCTGGGTGCTGTCAGTCCATGATGCTTGCGGTTTGTGTTGTTACCTGCTACTCTTGCTGTCTTGGGTGATACACTGGTAATGGCAAAGTGACTCGTTGAAGTAATCATTTTAGCTTTAGCTGCTCAGTTCACAAGACGCATTTCAAATGCTTTAGTTACCTGAGTGATATCATTTAAATGATACATTTTTAGCCTTCACTAAATCCTCCTTAATCTTTTGTCCAAAGTTTCAGATTTAGCTTTAGTTGCTATGATTTAACTTTTGACACTGTAATACTCATATATAGCCACAAGGTGGCAAACGCACACTTCCTCTGGGTGCTGTCAGTCCATCATGCTTGTAGTTGGTGTTGTTACCTGGGTTAGTTGATGCCCTGGTAATGGAAAAGTGACACATGGAAGTCATCGTTTTAGCTTTAGCTGCACAGCTCAAATGCACATTTCAAATATGGTAGTTACCTATGTGATGCCATTTAAATTATACATTTTCAGACTTTACTAAATCCTCCCTAATCTTTTGGGCTTCCATTACCTGTTAGCAATATCAAACCTGTTTTTTATTTCACAAACTAGAACCTTTGCTAACTGTCTATGGTTTAATGGCCACAGTGTACAACCTTTTAAAATGGATATTTCGTAATAGAGGTGCAAAATGTGCTGCAGAATTTCTCCCTTCGAGTTTGTACACTTATGAAATGGTGTCAGCTGTCCACCTCCTATAATTTTTTGTGATTTTATCTCAATTATACTGTCTTATTAGTCTGGCTTCTAATTTAGCTGAAGAACAGTGATAAAGTGACACTTGAGGACATTTGATGTGGGGAAAGTACACATAAATGTCCTGCTTGTGTTTTACCATTGTAAAGTGACAGATGTGACTGGCAGACTTAAAATGACAGATGTGACTTGTGATTCTGGCAGTCAATCTTACATGGCACTGTGGAGCCTGGCGCTTAGTAGACACTACCAGACTCTTGGCCCTCAGTCTGGGTTTCCTAAGGTGAACTGGAATCCAAGGTGTAAGTAATTTCATCGTTATTGGAAACTAATGCATCTGGCTTGAGCAATGGTACAAAACAAACAAGCAGAGAATAGTAGAGTATAGCTGTGAATCTTAAGATAAACAGTTCTAAGGGGATGTTTGACTGTTTGAAATAACAATCTCTTGTTATTTTTTTATTATTAGTCTGACTGATTTAATAGCATTTGATCTCTGTGTGTGTGTTGTTACCTCTTAGCACAGGATAATTACTGCAATGGCAAAAACCAAAGACTACCAGTGACTTCTACACAAGGACAGTGCAATTTAGATTTCAAAGAGTCATTCGCCAGTGAAGTAGACCAGTATGCCCAAACATGTGAATGGCTATATGCCAGTAGAGCCTATATAAAAAAAATTGGCAATTGTTTCCATTTTCAACTCCTAAAACATTTTCTGTGTCAAAGCCAAAATCAGTCACAAAGCACTCTATGAATATTTAACTTTATTTATTTATGGCTTTTCATTTGGTAGAACCCAGATTCGCAGCTGGATCACAAAACTGCAGCTGTTGGGGAGAAAAGTGGAGACTTTGAGATTTCCCAGCCTGGAATGGCTTGTCAAATGTTAACACTTCACAGTGCCTTTTCAGACTTTTTCAGAATTGTCACCTACGCGAAGGCTTGGACTGTCAGTCGTAGTGGGCAGTTTCTCTGAGGCTAATTAGGCCAAGTCTTAGGCTGAATGTCACGGTTGATTTTAATTTTCCTTTGGAAGTGTTCACCGCTGTGGCTTCTAGGAATCTTTGCAGAGAATGCAAATAATAATTAAAAAGATTAATACTGAATGGATGGTGGCCTATGTTCAATTTGTCAATGAGCTACATTCTATAGGCCAATGTCCAGCTGTCAAAAGTATTTGTGCAGGGCTTCTAATTAGGAGTAAGTAGTTAAAAAAGAGAATTTGGAGTTTGCTTCAGCCACACCCAGGTAGAAAATCATGTATAACCATGAAATAGCCATAGACAAAATCACATAGCCATGAAATGCCCTTAGACAATGCAGAACAATGAGCCATGATGCCCCAGCCAACTGTAAGTGCTACTGCTGTTCAATTTAAATAATTAGGAGCAATAGCCACAAAACTATAGACCACTCTAACACAGAACAGGGCCGCTGGGTGCCAAAGCATGTAAAAATCACTCTTTTACTCGATAGATGGTTCCAGCTGGAAGCAATATCAGCACATAAACTGTGGATCAGGAGCTTCCCAGGCCTTCCCAGAAGAGAGGAAGCTGTAACGGTGGAAAGTGTGTGTGTGGGGCGATTTCATAATAACATCAAACAAGCCCATGAAGACATGATGGTCAGGTTTCTGCACATTTTTGGTTAGGTAATGTATCTGAAGACACAGCAGCATCAGAGTTAGCACCAGGGCGAGGGTTAGAGCTTGGTCCCATGTTAGGGATAATGAAAATGATGATTTGATTTAGTTACATATAAGTTAAATGCAATGAAATCAATACTACAGTTGAATATCTGAGTCAGAATCACACCTATAGTACCATTTACTTGCATTAACCTTTATAATGTTAGGTAATCTGTATCAAGGGAAGCAGTCACAGTCCTTCAATCCAGCTTTGTGTGGTGGAATGTGACTCCCTGCTGCAGCTGTGCTCCTAAGCTGATTTATGCTGATCGTAATGGTGCCATTACTCAGCCACACAATTCCAGGCTGAGTTTGAACCAAGCTGTCTTTAATGGGGGACAATCCTTCATCAGCCTTTGCGCATGTGTGCCGGACACTTATTTCTCTATAAATGTTCTTGTCAGACAGAAGGTCGATCTGTATTAACATTCAATGGGGAAACAACCTTGAACTTTAGCCATCACCTCAAGGCCATGGGCAACAAGGCACAAGTCTTCTGAAGTGCTTGTGAAAGTGTAAGCTTATGCTTGCCTGCTGTAGGAAATGTGGGATTATTATTATTGTGCCATTAAGTCTGATTCCAGCTCCTCAAGTTCCTGTCTTCGGTTTTGGTCTCTGATTCCTCTGATTGTATCCATCCATCTTGTTTCTGGCCGTCTTCTTCCTCTTTTACCTTCAGCTGTTCCAAGCATAATGCTGATTTCCAACGAATCGGTTCTTCTCGCTGAATGTCCAAAACAAGCTTCAGTTTGGTTGTCTGGGCTTGATTTGTCAGGCGGTGAGGCTTGATTTGGTCAAGGATCCATTTTTCCTCTCCTGCTCCTGCTGTGGAGAAGACCACAACCTGGACAGTCTTTAGTAACCACTTTAGTAATCACTTTAGTAATCACTCCCTGAAAAAAAGCCTTGTTGTTATAGCTGTAATCAATAATCCGGCCAGATTACGAATTTCCAGTTGAACATCACTGGCTGGTCAGCAAAAACCTACCATTTATAGTGAACATTTATAGTTTTATCTATCAAAATGCTTAGGACAGAATCATTCCTTAACAAATACGTTTTGAATAATTCACTTATAGTCATCAGAGAGTTTCCCACAATGGACTGACGACTGTTTCCTGGCCTTTTGCCCTGTGAGCACTGGGATAGCCTCCAAAACCCTGTGACCCTGGTTAAGGATAAGCAGCTTAGAGAATAAATGAATGAATAATCAAGTTGTCCACTTACAGTGTTCATGTTTGATCTTTATGAGTGGACTGTATATAGAAGAAATGATTCATTCATTCATTGATTTTCTGTAACCGCTACTAATTCCTACTAGGGTCACAGGTATCTCGGGGCCAGCACCACAAGGTAATTTTTCTTTTAGATGGTAAATTGCCCAGCAATTTGATTATAGTGATCAACAATAAAGATTATTTTTAACAGAGATCATTTTTATTTGTTTCTATGTTTGTATCATGTCAGAGTTAAGATGTCATGGGCTGTAGGAATAAAGACAAGACAATAATTGGCGTGTGGAAGTAAAATCTCTGTAAACGTTTCGTAAACTCCTTCAAGTCAAATTGAGGGTTGAAGGAGCTGCCTGTAGAAACCTCCCTTGATCCCTCATAAAATCAAAATTGCCTTTAAAATGGGGCCGGGATTCCCATAGGGCATGAGGTCTGTCTGCAAGTGCCCTCCTGTTATGAAACTGGAACTCAAGGCTGCACTCCGCCCTGGACAGTTTCCGAGCTTAGAGAAAACAATGGACTGTGATAATCAACACTGCAGTGGTCTCAATTAGGCTATGGGCCTACTTTAGAGGGCTGTATATTTTTGCTACTTAAACATTCTTTCATAAAGCCCGCTGTCTGATGGCTGGGGCCAGCCATTTACATTAGCTTAATGCCGTCTTCTCAAGCGTTTCCTGTTCTCAGAAGCCAGACATTTGATGGGATTTTGATTGTTAGGTCTCCAGGCATTGGTTCTTAGGTTACTGAGACATCAAAATACACAATATAAGCAAACAATGTCAGAGGAATGTGTCCAGTGTACCTAGAGTTCATAGGAGGGACAGCCAAGTATGGGCAATTCCCACATCAGAAACACATGCAGAGGACAGATTGAGGACAACTTCAAAAGCCGTGCTTTCTAATGCTTGTATAACCGAGTACGCCCAATTTGGATGAAAGCCCAGCTCTAAAGACACATAATAATACAATCAGCATCTATTATGTCCGTCTATGAATGTTCTTCGAAGATCATTCCGACAACCTCCGGAATGATCTGTTTGTGGAATTTTAAAGAAATATTTCCCCAACAACTTATTTATCATAACACTGTAGAATATAAAAAATGGACAGTAAATGAGGGCATTTGGCATACATTTATTACGTTTAAATAAATGACAATATTTATTTTTAAAAAAACTCTGGAATGTCATCACTTCCACACATAAGACAGTCAATATCAATAGAGCAAACGATTGGCTCTAAAATGCAGTTGATGGGCCTAAAGTCCCACACTTTTTGTGGTTCTACAAAATTAAAATGTCATACTAAATCTGGACAGAACCCAGTGTTAGATGTATTATGGTACCTGTGCTCTGCTAAATGTAGTGAGGCGATATACTGGATATGAAAGTGTGGAGAGGAGAAAGCAAACGGCTGTATATGCTGACTTAAGTGACATTAAGGCACTCGTTTGACCTGACAATTCATTTGTGTGCATCTTGCATTTCTGTACATTCTCTTTAAAGGAACAGTTCAGAGAAATGTAGTTGGTCGAGAAATGATCAGCCAAGAAATGTTAGAGGTTCTCCTCTATCTTAGGGAATATCTGGATGTGGTTTGAGCAGACTGAGAGAAGTATATATGTCTGTATTTTAATAGAAAAGTGCTGGTCATTTTGTTGACTATTGAGCCTTATGTCTCCAGTTCTCAACCAGTAGGACACTTAAAAAGGTCTGTGCTGATTGACAACAGCTGGGGTAAGTGTGTAAATTACAGTATTCACTGAACTATTCCTTTCAGGCCAATTTTTAAGGCCTGCTTGGTATTAACACTTCAGAACAATTAGGGAATTGCAGAAACCAAAGACTGCACAAACTGCATCCAAATGTAAGACCAAGCTGCATGCCAGTTAGGCGGAGGAGTGAATACTGGACAAGAGGCCTCCTTTGACGTGCTTCCTTCAAGTGGTATATGTATATATTAATGAAATAGTCAAACGAAACGATACGACATGGATGCAATACTAGTGAAAGCTCACTCTGTGGTCTGTGCATCTTCTCATATTCTTCTGCGTCGAACATGGACCTTGCTATATTTTCCTTCTTTTTCCTCTATTTGCTTTGGAGGTCCATTTGTTTCCACGTTTCACGCTTGCGCTCCACATATCGTAGTTTTAATGACAAATATTTATAGTCATTCTTATATACACTCATATTTATAGTGCATGCATCCCGTTACTTGTCCTCATCGCTGGACCTTGCCACGAAATCACAGGACCCAAAAATGAGGGAGATTTATAGATAAAACGTGTTGGAACGGCGTGGTCCCGCGGCTTAGACAGCTTAGAGAGAGCTTCCTGTTCTTTTTGCTCAAGGGTTCTTTGCCTATTTTGGTTAAATAGGTCTGATATATTAGTTTTTCTTCCAACATGTCGCCGTTTTAGCTCAAAGCAGCTCAAGTGGTTCTCCAGGTGTGCTGATAACAGCTCAAGTAGCTGCTTGTATCTGGAACCCTCCTGTTTTTGCATGCATTTCTCATCACTTTCGTGTTCATTTAAATCAGTCCCGTTCAGTCATAAATATGCTTTCACTTGAGCCACTCCAGCAGCTTTGCCTGCACTGAACAGCTAAACACACTCTATACATATCAATGAATGCAGCTTTGTATCTTCCAGTGACAGATCTCCCCCGTGTCATTGGGTTGCCCATTTCTCATCCATGTGGTTGTAAATAAGCTCAGTACAGGTTGTCCTTGGTGGTGGTGGTGGTGTGGACGGCGCTGGAGTCTTCGGGAATGGACCCCCGGCGTACAGGTCGTGGCTGACAACGTAACAGGGCCAGAAGCTCACGGGACACACTACTGGAGAAGGCCGTATAGATCCAAGGGTTGGTGCAGGAGTTCAGACTGGCCAGCAGCATCAGGATGGTGAAGGCCACTCCTGAGAGAGAGAGAGAGAGAGAGAGGAGGGTCAGATGGTCTGCTTTTGTTTTTTAGATAGAGAAGCGTTAAAAAGGAAAACCAACATTTCCTTCCGTTTTAAATAAATTAAGAAATTAAGCTGCAAGGAGCAAAAACAGCCTGATTTGAATTCATTGCTTTGGTGGTATCAGCCATTCACCCCCACCCATTCACACTCAATTTGCAAGGAGGCTGGACTGCTTTTTGAAATTCTGAGCCAGTCTGTCAGTATACATATTACTAAGGTATACATATTACTAGGAATAATGATACTTAACAATATATAATTGTAATCAATAGCTTTAAATTGTTCATATGTTCATGTTCAAATTGGAGGCAGCATTTACTGTTGCTATATTTCATCTTTGAAATGCAATTGTGATCCTAAGCAAGGAATACAATCCTGCTACCATAACAGCCATAACAAAACTCGTACATTATTTTACATCTGCAACAATTAAAACAGTGATGTTAAGAGCAGAGTGTGTGCATGTGTGACTTTTTTTCATCCAACAGAAACTGTATCAGGAGTGAAGCTGCTGGAATACGGCACATAGAAAAGCTGCTCTACAAGGAGGAGACTACAAGAAGGAGGCGTCTCTTATTTTTTACACACACACACACACACACACACACACACACACTCACACTGCAATAGTTCACGAAAGAATAGCAACCTGTGCATTTTACACACACACACACACACACACTGCCACAAACCATACACACAGTGAACAGAAAAATTGTTAAACTATGAAACCTAATATTGTTTTTACAAGACCATGTGTGTATTTTTGGAATGTGTGTGTATGTACAATTATTTCACATGTACCGGCAACACTATAAAAATGTGGCAGTGGTAGTAAAACTTCTAGTTTTGTGGCAGTGAGACGAGACAGGAGGTAGGAGACATATATCTCGGCATTATCATGCTAGAAGTGTATTAGCTTATAGAGTGGGAGAGGAGAGGATGATAACCGTATATCACAGCAAAGGTCAGACTAATACCTTTTTTTTTTTTAACACACCCTTCATAGGACGGTATCTCACCCAGGGTCTTTCATCCGACCCTTCATACTAAATTCCAAATGTCAGATAATAAAGGATATAAATAGCACTCTATAAATAGCACATTGTGAGCTACTATATGTGTATCACCATACAGCTTCCATTCATTCGTCATACTGGCTGCTGACCAAACTGAAATCCCAATTCACAATGGAGTCCCAAACAGTGAAAACCACCTCACCACTGAGCAGATGTGCCAGTTCCAAACAATATAAAACACTAAAAC
>JBBPDH010000130.1:4200078-4224291 GCA_037974565.1 Clupeocharax schoutedeni
GGACCTGAACTGTTTGAAATTCAATTAAATAAAGCTTGAAACATTGGGGTGTTCTAAAACTTTTGACCGGTAGTGTATGTGTTCTGGTTCAGTTTATTTCATATGTAAATGACCTGTGTTTTGACAGACTGCAATGTGCCTCATTCAAAAACAGTCCAGGCTCATACTTACTTTTATGATTTTGGGTGGCCGAGGCCAAACTGTTGTAGGCTGAACAGGTGCATATGTGTAATTTTGGAATCACAAAAACGTTAAAATCAAAACACACTGTAGGATTAATGACACAATAAGCACTGTGCTTGTACTCTTGTTCCCTAATGATATTAACCAAATTAAATGTCGCGGTTGCTAGTGTAAGTAAACAGCTAAATGTAAATATTAAAACTAATGTTACAATAATTTAAGAAAAAAAATTCAAATTTACATTCAAATTTTAATATAAAGATAAACAAAATGGAAAAGAATCCGAAGAAATTTGAAGAGCAAATCAGTATTAATTAACATTGTATTAAAATGTAATTTAGAAGGAAACAGTAATGTTCTTAGAAACAGATAAATGTGATCACACTTTCATTATGACAGTCACTCAGGCCTATTCAGGTGTGTGCACAGCACACTAGAAAGAAAAGAGGCTTCATCTGAAGCTGTTTTTCATTTCATTACCCAGTAAATATTAAATCACAGTTGCTAAATGTTAAACCACGGATTGCAATACAAGCTGATGGATGAGGCTAATAGCTCAACACACTACAGAGCAGGATAGATATTGGCTGCCTGTTACAATAACATCGCTTCAGTTTTTTGTGGCGCTTGAGTCAGAATTGAACCTGTTTTGTGTTGTTTCAAGCTGTTAATCTGTTATTTGGCACAGTTATTTAGCATTTAGCATACAAAGTAAAAAAATGTATTACTCAAATATGTTTATAGGTTTTACACATCTGTTTTAAAGCTAATAAAAGAAGCATTGATGCATTACTTCTACAGGCTAAACACATTTACAAGCAGCTCATTATTGGACTGAAAGTCCCCTTTTAAAACCTAATGCTGTTAGAAATGCTGTGAGTCTAATTAAAAGAGCAGCTGTTAAATTTACAAAATAATTGTTAGGTCCTAGTAAGAATGTCCTAGTTGTACAGGCCGTTATTTACATGTATTTGTTCATTAGGAATCTTTCTGGCCTGACATGACTAACAATTAGCCTAATTAACACTGATTGACTTGACTTCACTCATGCAGTTGGACCTAGTGACAGAAAAGACAGACAGACTCTCTATTTCATACACACACACACACACACACACACACACAGACACTGAGGCCCTGTCTAAGATACACCCTCAGGGTGGAGTGTATCAGGGAACCACGTGCAAACGCAGGGATGCTTGAGCAGACGCTGGTGCAACGTGGCGAACAGACACACACGTAAGCATTTCAGGAACCGAAAGCTAAAGCTCAGCACATGTCCTTACTAATGCATGGGGCTTCAGGAAACTCATATCATATGGAAACTCATATGGAATAATTTCCTTCGGGATAAATAAAGTTTTCTGATTCTGATTCTAATTCTGATTCTGATATCGACGTTCAGATAAACAGGCTTACAAGAAGATGACTAATGACTACAGTAGCTTAAAACATAAGACAGAAAATACAATAGAGTGGATACTGAAGTTCTGTGAGATGTGCCTCCCTATAACACGTTCACAGTGCAAACAGAAAGTATGTAAACACACAGTGATGTATGCCTGTGTGTGTGTGTGTGTGTGTGTGTGTGTGGCCGGGGGAAAGGGGGGTGCTGTTTTCTGAGAGTATCTGAAAGGAGGAAAGGGAACAGCAGGGGTCCTAACTAGCAGGACTTATTTTTAGCCATGTCCATGAAGTTTGATCTAAGAGTTCTTGGGAATGAAGGGGGAGGGAAGGAAAAAAGGCTCCAGACAAGACTTCCACAAAGGACACTGAGCCTATAGGCCACAAACAAAGGGGATTTGTGTGGGGTGGTATATTGTCTATACAGTGCTGTTGTCATGCAGCAATATTGACTTACTGTTGTAGCAGAAATGTTTATGAAAATGTTGTTGACATCCGTATATGTGCTCCATGGTTCTTCAAATTCTAAAAAATACTTAAAACACATAAGAAATACATAACGACTAAATAGATTAGTTTGCTGGAAATAGGTTGTTTGTCTGGTTAGTGTGTGAGGTTCCATTTGACATAAGAAAATCACTCACATTAGGATACTCAACATCATGTTAGGACATAAGCTGATAAACATGCAAAACTGAATATTATCTGAAACCTGAAATATTATCTAATATTATTGAATATCACTTTAATTTTATTAGTACTGCCCGAATACTGAAAATAGAGTCATTATTTAGAGACAAGAAAATAACCCACTTTATTCACTGAGAAGAGAAAATAGCTTATGAATATGCATATTAACGCCAGCTTATGGTTTAACTTCATCCTTCAGCCAGTTTTGTGTCTGTTTTGAAACGTGGAACCTCCTGGTTACCGTCATTCTCTGGTGGTGTTACTTTCGCAGGTATTGCCATGGTTTTCCGTCCCCTGAGCCCTTCATCACTTTGACCCATTCAGGTCATGCTAAACCAACATCGGTCAAGTGATCACAATCCAATACTTGTATTCTGAGCATAAAGACTATATTTGTCAATTGACCCCAACCATGCAAATCTGCTAGCAGCCACGAGAAAATAAGCATGGCAATAAAGCTAAAGTAAGCTTTTAAGTCTTCTAAGGGCATTGGAGGAGGCAGCCCCATCCTTTTTCATTTCTAATCTAGGGTTCGCTGAAGTGCTTTAATATGAGGCACAAAACAGGCACAGCATGTAAATATAATTTGTATATATTTTGCTCTCGCATTATCATCACATCATATTGTGCAACCCTTCAAACTACTCTTAATAGTAACTTTCCCGTATATCCCAATGTATACAGAGTTATTTGCGTTGAAGCAGCTCAGATGTTTATAAATGCTGGGGTTGTTGTGAGTGCCTGAAAGCTTCTGTTCTCTGTGCATCACTGCTTTAGGATGGATCAGTGATTTCGAAATGAATTTTGAGTTGTTTTGTGATCGTCCCACAGTAGTGTCTAGCTGTTTAATTCCCAGCACCCGGTGCCAGAGAGGGGATTTGTGGTGCATCCGCCGCACCGGGGCAAGCCGATCACAGCCAACACAGCAGAAATGTGCAGTTACAGGCTGTGGCTGGGTGTTGCCTCACCAGTCACGCAATTGTTCTTAACTTGCGCCATCTGCTGGTCTGTACTGAGCTGAGATGCAGGAGTAGGATTACACATCTTCGTTTTTCTGCTGGGCACCAACTAAATGCCAATGCTGAAGCAAATATTTTTTGCTGTGGTCAGCCGCGGCATCGACAGCCTTGCACCCCTCCAAATAGTTAACCCTCCCCCCACAGCTTTGCATAGTGCAGCCAATGGCAGAGGATTGGCAGGTAGCCAACATAACCTAGCGTATTTAGGAGGGTTACATTCTTGCAGTAAAAGTGAATGGACACAAAGCCTTCAGCATTCCTCTCTCCCAGCACATTTTTTAAAGGGGAACTCAAATTCATTCTGCAGCCAGTTGCTCCAAAACTCCCTGCCATGGACTCAATAATAACGCACAATACATTACGTTTGTTTATAACCAGAGAATGATATTAAGGAAGTGACTTTTTAAAGTGATTATGTCATTAATTGCGCCAAATGACCAGTATGAGCCGATAGATGATAAGATGTGTAGCGAGACTCTGGGATGGAACATTACTGCAAAGCATCTCTTCATTTAGCTTAATCAGGCTTTCAATCATGTGGCTTATATCTATCTCATTTCTTAATGTCATTATGTTCCCTGTGCGGCCCAGTCTGAGCATTATGTGTGTGTGGTCTTTTCAAGGACCGGAAGTTGACAAAGGCGGAGCAACAGCGTTTCAAAGAGGAGGCCGAGATGCTGAAAGGTTTGCAGCACCCCAACATCGTGCGCTTCTACGACTCCTGGGAGTCGGTGCTGCGAGGGAAGAAATGCATCGTCCTAGTCACCGAGCTCATGACCTCAGGAACACTTAAAACGTCAGTGCTTGTGCTTTCTCCTTCCTTTTTACTGTTTGTCTCTTGCTTTCTGAGTCTGATCCCCTGGTTATTTATAATCTGAAGGACACAGCGACAAAACAGAGTGAAGCTGTGATGAAGAAGCACTCGTGCTATGCAGTTCTTACTTGACATAGTCTTGTTTCTATGGTGATATGCTGCAAGGTATTCTACACCCAAAGCCCAGGGATGCAAATCATGACCAGTTGGCATAAACTCATTTGCATTTGCCAACTTACTATTTTATGAACCTTATTCACAAAGAGTAAATGCAGATTATTTCACAACCAATCAGATCTGTCTATATTATGACACATCCAAAATAACAGCTTTTTTTGTAACAGACAGTTTCACAAGGCAGCTTTATAAATATAGTCTATTGCACAGATGCATGCCTGTTTTGAATGACTGCTCTGGTTGCTATGCACTTTACAGATACCTGAAGCGCTTTAAGGTGATGAAGCCAAAAGTGTTGCGCAGCTGGTGCAGACAGATCCTGAAGGGCCTGCAGTTCCTGCACACACGCACACCACCAATTGTCCACCGAGACCTCAAATGCGACAACATCTTCATCACAGGCCCCACTGGTTCAGTGAAGATTGGAGACCTGGGTCTGGCCACACTCATGAGAACCTCCTTTGCTAAGAGTGTCATAGGTAAATATACTCCTCAACTTTACAGATTCTGCAGGATCATAGTATTATTGTCACTCTGTGTCCAGCTGGCCCTTGATGTAGAGAAAGCGTTTGCTGTACTTACAGTATGTAATTGTTCCATTTCCTACTCAAGAGTGATTTTTCTCCAGAGACACTAAAATTGTAACTAATATGATTTTTATAAAACGTTTTGTTAGATAAACTGCAGCACTTGATAAACTGCTGTTTCTTTGCCTAGGTACCCCAGAGTTCATGGCTCCAGAGATGTATGAGGAGCACTATGATGAGTCTGTGGACGTCTACGCCTTTGGCATGTGTATGCTTGAGATGGCTACATCTGAATACCCCTATTCTGAATGCCAGAATGCTGCACAGATCTACCGCAAAGTCACCAGTGTAAGGGGTCTTGGTAGTGTTCCATTTAATGGTGTAGGGTTATTGTGATGTAGCATCTAACATCTGACTGACGTTTATTTAGCCCAGTTTTAATGTTGTGTAATCTTGATTGACCCAGCTGGATTTTACTGGAAGGTAAAAGCATGAAGTAAAATGAAACATTCAGTACATGTCTGCTGTTTCTCTTTGCAGGGGATCAAGCCTGCCAGTTTTGACAAAGTAAATGACCCAGAAATTAAAGAAATAATTGAAGGCTGCATTCGTCAGAACAGAGGGGAACGGTAGGGCATGTTTCAAAACTGTGTTGCTGTAGTTCATAGAAATGTTAAGCAAAGCAAGAGGGACACTTTCATCTGTTGACCTGTTTCACCATTTCTTCATAATTGTTACACCCATAGGCTTTCCATTAAGGATCTCCTGAACCATGCCTTCTTCGGTGAGGACACAGGTGTGCGGGTGGAGCTGGCAGAGGAGGACACAGGTTGCCAGGATTGCCTGGCTCTGCGCATCTGGGTGGAAGAGCCTAAGAAGCTGAAGGGAAAACATAAGGACAACGAGGCCATTGAGTTCAGTTATGACCTGGAGAATGACAGTGCTGAGGAAGTAGCACTGGAGATGGTGAGGAGTCGCATTTGTACTGTGATCACAATATGCACGCCAGGGTAATCAGGGAATATAGCCATAGAAGCTGTATCTAACATTGGAGTAGAAGTATCGTTCCCGTCAGTGACGAGCACTATGAAGAGTGAGTGAATTCGCCACTCTGCTATAGAGCCAATTACAAAGCACCCACATCTGCACAGCTCACAAAACTGCTCTATCCTTAGCTGCTAATATGTAATAATAAAGTGTGAAGATTATTCTCAGTGCCAAAGTTAAACGTGTTAAGTAGCAATGGCCATTGTCACAACAAACTTACATTACCCTGAACACCTAAAAAAATAAAATATGTAAAAGCGGTTTAAGGGCTGCTAACAGGTTTTACAATAATCTTTAAGTACTCACACCTGCAGCTAAGTTATAAGTAACTATTAGTAATTTTTTAAGAAGGAAAACTTTTTACAGTTACCAATACAAATATTGTATTGCATGCAATACTAGTGAAGATGATTAGGAAGGGTAATTATGGAGAGAAAGGCACAAAGAGAAAGTGGCACAGACAGTATGGTATTGGTAAGCTGACACAATTGATGAGTGCATGCAATTTATCATCAAACTTTAATCTGACCTACATTCTTTTTCTCTCTACACACCTCCATTACTCCTTTCCCATTGTATCCTGAGCATGCACTGTAGTTTAGGTCACCCAGACAAATTTTCAGCATCACAAGCCATTTTCAGTCACAAGCAATTAGGTCGGCAGTAGTAGACTACAAGAGTCAAACCCGGTCGGTCAGGAGTCTTATTATCAGAGAGATTTAGCTTTTTGCGAAATTACTCTTCATACATAAGCTAACTATTGTGATGTACATGGTGCAACAATATATCAGCATTCTGAATTTATACTTTGCCTTTATATGTGGTTTAGGTGAGCTGGTATGAAGTGCTCAGCAACCTCAACAGTGATTTAAGGGTGGGGTCAGGGGTATTAAACGGATTATTACAATTGTGTGTAAGTTATATGTCTTCCTATTTCTCTTTCTCTCTCTCTCTCTTTCTTGTTCGTTTTTTGCTCTCTCCAGGTAAAGTCTGGGTTTTTCCATGAGAGTGATGCGAAGGTGGTGGGCAAGTCTATAAGAGACAGGGTGGCTCAGATTAAGAAGTCTCGTGAGAGACGACAGCAGCAGAATCTGGAAGTGCGCCGGGACTCTTCTACACTTGCTTCGGCTTCTTTCTCCTATGCGCACCCCTCCTGCCCCTCCTCACTGGGCCCTGGGGCTGCTGCTGCTACAGCTGCTACTGCTGTCGGGGCCACTGGGGGACAGGTAGAGGCCGAGGACTTACCAGAGGTGGACCAACATGTTCGACAGCAGATTCATAGTAGCACCACACATGCCCCGACAGGTAACTCATTCACTATGGAGTATACAGATATGAAATCCCCTACTGAGATTGAATATATAGTTTGTCAGCTGCTACTGATCATAGTGATCACAATGCATATAGTGATGTGTTTCTCAGGTAAGTAATACTGAATGTGACTTTCCCTTTGGGCACTCATACAGCAAACACAGAGCCTGATACTAAACCTTTTTTGCCAATCCAGGTGCTAAAATGTTGTGTACAAAAAATATTTACAGGCCTTAATGTACAGTTTCTGAGACTTGGGACTGTGCACAGTACTTGGACATTTTCGTGATACACAATATGCATCATAGTGTGCCATTATTTGGTCGTAACAGACAAAAGTGACAACAAATGCAGTCATGCACTATGATTACAATCATTTTTATGCAGCACTTTTAAATCAGGGAGGATAAAATCAAGGAGAATTAGTTATTCTTTCTTTTGTTCAGTGTTCTTTAACCCTATGAAGAGTGAGTTCTTTTTAACAGTGCTGTGCCTGGTAGAGTGAAATCAGTTTCACTCATAAAAAAAAAAAGTTTCACGCATAAATAACTTAAATTGACCTTCATACACACCGTGCAGGAACATCAGTCACCAGGAATAATCAGCCGGCACATACCTTGCAAGTTATTGCAAGAAAAGGAAAACATTGATATGCCGATATGATTCCAAGGTGTACATTATACACACATTTTTGGGCACTAGACATAAATGACCAAGTGCTTTAGCATGTAGGCTACAGAGCAAGCTTGTGACTGAAAAGTTTGTGGCTCAACCTGGTCTCTTACAATCTGACACTACTGCGGTTCATGATTGTAACAGTTAATCACTGGCCACAAGAGCTTGTGTGTTGTTAACAGTTTAATTAGGTTTTTATGCACTTTTAGGAAAAATATATGCATGAAAGCACAGCCACAATGTTTTCACTTACACTTACAAAAGAACAAAAAAGTCTGCATAGATTTTCTGGACACTATGAATGTTCCATTAAAAATGTAGTCCAATACATTGGCCTCCAAACTCAAAGCCTTTGTTTTTTGGTGGTGATCCTTGCATCATTATACAAAACTCCATGTCCTCTACATCTCTAATCACATATTTGTGATTGTATTCACCAAAGACCAGCCAAAGCTCATCATATATTTGTAAATGTGCTCCGCAAAGAGAAAAATATTTGGCACAATTTCATTTTGTCTCCCCAAGTTTTAGCAGCAAAGGGCAGCTCCTAAAACCAAGAACAATGAGGCACAATGAGGATTTAAAATATTCCTTGATGCAACTGTAATATTCATTTTCCAAATTTAAGAAAATGTCTGTGGAAAAGAAGTTGATTGATTTACATCTGTCACTGAACTTGCATGTTCCCTTCCATCCCAAGATTGCTGACTCACTCCTTAACTGTGTTAAAACCTGTGCATCAGCTGGCATGCCCAATTGCTAGGCATTGCTTTATTTTGTATGGCCGCATATGTACTGATTGCTAGTAGGTTCACTTCTTTCTTATATGTTTCCAGAGGTGGAAAGCCTCTCTGCAGTCAGTGGGGAGTCATTTGCGAGTGGGCAGAGCCAAGCCTACCCTGTAGCTGGAGATTCGGGGAACCCTTACGCGCATGCTCAGACACGCTACCCTGCTGGAACCTCTGTACGTATTGCTTTCTTGAGAACCACTATCACTAACTGTATGCTTGGAAGTCTTGCAGTCTAATGTGTGATTTTGGGTTTGTTGTTTTTGATTCATTGTAAAACAAGCACTCAGAAACCACCACTCTTGTGAAATTGGTCAGATTAAACCTTCAGTTGTAAAACTGCACACTGGCAATAAACGAAAAAAGGTATTTTGTCAATGTAATAATTACATCGATGGATATACACTGTTATCTTTATTTATCAGGTAGTGCAAAATGCAGGGGCAGTGTCTCACCCTCAGATGCTTCCGATTGGTCAAAGTGGAGGGCTTCCAAATGTGCCTATTGGCCAGAGTGGTGGGATATCTGGCGTGTCCATTGGCCAAAGTGGTGGTGGGGCTCCTAGCATTCCCATGTCACAGACTTTCATTCAACCAGTCGCTATGGCAACACAGGTCTCATCTGGTGTACCGCAGCAGTATTCTCAGGTGATTGTCTCCCCCGTGTCCAGCTTCTCTTCCTTCTCTTTATATTCTCTTTTTGTCAACATTTCACTGGACACAGTATTGTACAGTGGATTTAATGTAATGAGGATCCAGGGAGACTTGAATCAGAAGTGCAGGTACACCTACCTTAGAACAGCAGCCCATATTTTTTCATGCTGTTATGTAGTTTTGTCTTTCATGGAATATGAGGAGCCACCACTAATGTATTTCACACTTTGTATAAAAAGGAAGAACATGTGATCACAACAAATGATGCATGTGGTGTTATGTTTCCACGATGCTCAGTTCACAACTAACATGGTTTTTCCACTGATCTGCTGAATGAACACCACCTGGATAAGATTTTCATGAACTGTTATGAGCAGCATAAGTGTTCTACTATAAAGCAGATTTCATCAAGATTTGCTGGCTTTTATTATTGCATTACCAGTTCAAATCCTAACGGTAATTGGTAGAAATGTTTGACTGGAACTAAGTTTTAATTAAGATTGTTAAAATTGAAATCACAACTTAAAGATTCAGAATTTTCTATTCTATGACACATGTACAATGTACATGTACAGTGCCAATCAGAACTAGCATAACTATACCTGTGATTTTACTTACCAAGAGTTACTTTTAACCAAACCTTAACAGTAATAACAATTGTAAATGATCTTATGTCAGCCTGGTGCAATGGAATTCTGCATGGTAGTGTGAAAACCATGCACATTTTTACCGTTTACATGATCATGGCCTGAATTCTGTGATTTTCTGGTGATTTTTAAAGATTCGGATAGTTCAATGATTATTAAAAGAAAGTATTCATTTTCAAAAGGAAAAGTTAAACTCATTCCGGTAACTGACTACTTTGTTTGGTATTACTATTTAGACAAAAGAATGCAGACTGTGGAATTAGTTAATGTTCATGCTGTTTGACTGGACCTCAGATTTCACATTATCCTGTTACCCTTGGATGATTAATGACCTGTACTAATGCTTACTCTTGCTCTCTCTTTTTTCCTCAACTCTTTATTTCCCACAATTCATTCTTTTTCACAATCACTTTCATTCCATGCTCTCCCCAATCATTGCTATTTTTAAACACAATCTACAGTCCCTTGCCACATATCCCACAGATGTGCCACAAATGGCTCTCAACCAGCCAGGAGAGGCAGTAGCTCCCCATGCTTCTCTCATACAGTCACAGTCATACATAACTCCCATTTCACCCCAGGCCCCCATTAACACCCTGTCTGCTTCCATCTCTGCTGGGGAACCCGTAGGATCACTATTGGGTAGCATGATGCCACAGACTCAACAGACCCAGTCTAGTGTTGCACCTGTGCAGCAGCCTGAAATCGCACCCCAACAAGTTGCAGTTCAGCCACAACAGATAGTGTTAGATCCACAAAATACATTGTTACAACAACAACAGCCACCACCATCACAACAAACAAATGTACAACCACAACCCCAGGTAGTTCAATTACAACAACAGATGGACCAACTTCAGCAGCAGAGCCTTTTACTGCAACAGCCTTCTGCTTCATCAGGAATACAACCTCAGCAGATCAAGCAGTCGCAGGTTGTTTTGCAGGAGCAGCAGCTGTTTTCAGGTGCACCTCAGCAGCCATACATTCCACAACAGCAACAGCACTCTCTGGCTCAGTCTCAGTATGTGGAGTCTCAGCAACAGGTATACACACAGCAACCTGGGGGAATGCCCCAGCATCAGCAGTCAGTAATTCAACCACAAGTCCAGCAGCAGGTTTCAGTTCAGCAGCACTCATTAGAACAGCCGCAGCAGCAGCAATCAAAATTGTTACTGCAAACACAACAGAATCAACAGGTATTCGTGCCACGACAGGCCGACCCGCAAGAGCAGGCCGTGTTACAGCAGGCAGCAGTGATGCAGTCAACTCCCCAGCCATTACAAACTACAGAGAAGCAACATGCAGCACTTGTCATACAACAGCAAATGGAGCAACAAAAGCAACAGCAGCAACAGATAGAGCAACGGCAAATACTTCTCCAACAACAACAAAGTGCTGCGGTACAACAGAAGATGGAACAACAACAGCACACTCTACAGCAGCAACAGCAAATTGAGCAACAACAAGCTATTTTAAAACAGGTGGAGCAGCAAAGGCAAAAACAGGCATTATTGCAGCAGCATTTAGAGCAACAGCATGCTTTATTGCAGCAGCAACAACTAGAGCAGCAACAAGCTATGCTACATCAACAACAGCAGTTTGAACAGCAGCAAGCTCTGTTAAAGCAAAAACAACCACAGTTGGAACAACAGCAAGCACTATTACAGCAACAGCAGCTTGAGCAGCAAGCTTTGGTGCAACAGCAGTTAGAACAACAGCAGGCACTCTTAAAACAGCAGCAAATAGAGCAGCATCAACATACTCTATTGCAGCAGCAGCTAGAGCAACAACAGAAGCAAGCTCTTTTACAGCAACAACAACAAGCACTGCTCCAGCAACAACAATTAGAGCAACAACAAGGTCTGTTACAGCAAAAACAATTGGAGCATCAGCAAGCTTTGCTACGGCAGCAGCAACAGTTGGAGCAACATCAGCAGCCGATTCTTCAGCAAACTCCACATTTACAACTTACACAACCTCAAAAACAGCAACAGTCTGAACAGCAAGCACTTCATCGTCAGATTGATCAACAGCAGCAAGTGTTACTACAACAACAGAGAGAACAGCACTTGCAACACCAGGCATTACTACAGCGTCAACAACAGATTGAGTTACAGCAGCACCAGGCATTAATCAAGCAACAACAGGAACAGCAACAGATACAACAGCAAGCTTTGTTGTTACAACAACAGCAGCAACAGCAGTTGGACCAACAAGCAGCTCTAGGACAACATCACAGTGGACAACAGAAAGCCGTCACTCTTGAAACCGTACAACAGCAGCAGCAGGCTCTACTCAAGCAACAGGAGCAGCAGCAACTACAACAGCAAGCCTTGTTATTACAACAACAGCATCAACAGTTGGACCAACAGACAACTCTTGGGCAACATCACAGTGGACAACAGAAAGCTGTCACTCTTGACACTGCACATCAGCAGGCTCTGTGCAAACAGCAGGAACATCAGCAGCAAGCTTTACTCAAGCAACAGCAGGAACAGCACCAACTACAGCAGCAAGCTTTGTTATTACAGCAACATCAGCAGCTGGACCAACAAACAGCCCTTGGGCAATTTCACAGTGGGCAAAAACAAACAGCAATTCTTGAGACAGTTCAACAAATCAGTCAAACACCACAGAGTATGACTCAACATATCAAATCCCCACCTCATCAGACACATACAAGTCTAACTCAACAACAAATAGAACAAGAGCAGCAAGCATTCATCCAGCAGCAAACTGTTCTCTCACAGCAACAACATAGAACATCCATTGTGGAGTCACCTGGAGTTCCAGTTATTGGTCAAGCAGTATCACAAATGGTTAGCTCCCAAATTCCAAGTCAAATGCAAACCCCAGTCCACATTCAGCAGCTTATACCAACTCAATCAACGGTTCAACCTCAATCACAAATCCATCATGAAGTTGAACCTGTTCCACAAATCCACAGTCAACTCCCAGCGCAGATCCAAAGTCATTCAACACCACTGCCAATGGTTCCAATTCCGGCTCAGATTCCTCAAGCAGTCCAACAAATCCAAGCTCCAGTACAGACCCCAGCACCAGTACAGTCACAAATACAGACCCATACTCTCCCAGCACAAGCTCAGACTCAGATGGTCCAACAGGGGCAGAGTCTTCCAGCTCAAGTCGTACCATCTCAAGCTGTGGCTCCAGTCCTTTGTCAAGTCCCACCAGTAGCTCCTGCAGCTCAAGTACAGGCCCCTTCTACCTTGCTGGCAGCACAGTACACTCAAGTTCCACAGGTTGGTCAGCAGACCATTCAGCCGGTTCAGATGGACCTTACACAACAGCAGCAGCATCTTCCATCTCAGCAGTATCACCAGACAGGGCTGTCGCCAGTATCAGTGGAAGGTTCCATTGTTGCATCCTCAGCTACTGCAGTGCCCACCACTTTGACTACCACACAACAGTATTTGCAGCAGACAGGCCAGTCTCAAGTTCAAGTTCAGGCACAGACCCAGGCTGTCATACAGCAGCAGCCAGTTAGTTTGGCAGTGCAGAATGCAATGCAGCCAATTCCTCCTGTACAACCTCAAGTTCCTCAACACTTTGAACAGCAGATGCAGCAGCTAGCACAACCACAGATTCAAGCCCGGCCAGTTTTGACACCTGTGCAGCAGCCTATTCCGTCACAACAAGCTCCGGTGGTTCTAGATCAACAGACATCACAAACAGCAACTGGCCTGCACTCCGTTCCACCAAGTCAGGTTCTTCAAACTCAAGTGAGGACTGTCCCACTTTACAGTCAGGTTGTAGCTTGTCCTCCACCTTCACCACAACACCAGCCACAAACAGTGCTCTCTGCCCATACTCACACCCAGACAAGCACCCAGGCACAAACACATATACAGACACAGACACACATTCAAACACAGGCACACTCACATACACAGACACACACCGAGACACCAGGCACGTTTGCACAGCCACCTTACCCGCAGGCTGCATTTCAAGCCCCACAGATCCCTTCTAGTCCATCTCATACCTCCTTCCAGACATCTTCCACCCTGACAAGCCTTCAGCTTGGTCCCCCAGCAGCAGAATTCCCTGCCCCAGCTCAGGCACAGCAGTGCCAGACTGGACTAATTAACATGGTTCCTACATCCCCACCTCCTGTCAATGCTTCACAGCCCCTTGGTTCTAACGGCCCTGTCCTTCCCCCGTCTTCACTGGCAGACTGTGACTCTGCATTGCTGGGCATTGCGCAGGTACAAAAGCACATCCCTTTTAATGTAACCACTGTACTTCGTAGTGGCATGGCAGGATATCCCATACAAGTCTGAGGGCGAAGAGATATAATGTTAACCCCCCTCTAATACTGTTTAATATAATATCTGTTATTTTGTATGCTTGAAATTACAGCTAAATACTCCCACCTCAAAATCAAATCTGTACTTACATAATCAAGCTTGTTATTTATGGGGTGTTTTGATTTGTTTTCTATGGACTTTTTAAGACTTTTAAGACTTTGACAATTATTTTTCATTCATTTAAAATGTAATCTTTTGGTATTTGCTGCTTTTTGTGTATATATTTGTTTATGTCTTCATCTGAATGAACAGGAGAGCCCACACCAGTCTGGCAATCGACATTCTTCATCTGGGTATGTTTCAGACTTTTACACCCCTCTCATTTATTTAGCTCATCACTTATGACTCATATCGATTAAATGTTTTCCCAAATTCCAAATTTAATATCCAACATGTAAAATGTAATATCCATTTCAAGTATGGGTGATATGCAGCAGTATGGAGGTGACTTAACAAATGACAAGTAGTGATTTACTATTCTGTAAGTTCGTCCATGAACCTGGAAAAGTAATGGGTTTTAATTACCAAAAGAAGGTGGCACAATCATTTTGACAGTGGCATGTGAGAGGACAGGAAAAGTGACAAAATAGCAAAGATTCAAGAGAGACATTCAAGATATTGTCAATACCACAATATACACAGTATACAGGGTACCCCCCACCCCCACCCCTTCTTGATGCATTCTGTCTAAGAAATAAATATAAATGTAAGAATATAAAAACTAGGAACAAAAATTACCCATAAAGCTAAAGCTAGTCCTTACCCATAAATACTAATGTGAACTAAAGTTTCTATTTTAATTTTTCTATGTTAACTATTGTACAATAAACAAAGACAGGACAATAGACAATACAAAATTGAACGTGTGCAAGTGGTTCAAGGAGAATGTGAGTTTCAAGTTATTGCCAGGAATATTAGACAAGACAAGACAGAATTGTGCAAATTTAGCATGAGGTAGACAATATGAAGTGTGTTGTGCAGCAGTCCCATTTGTGTCTTTTGTGTTAGTTAGGTATTTGTTCTTGTAGTGCAAAATAGCGTATTGTGTAGGAGTCCAGTTTGTTTAGTTGATTTTTAACTAAATCAACTAAACAAACTGGACCCCTACACAATACGCTGCGTGTGTGTGCATTGAGTTTTGGTTCCTTGTTGGCAGTGAGTTGAGGGCTCTAAATGCTTGAGGAAATTACATGAGAGAATGCTCTTTTTCAGATTTGTTATAAGAAATTGTTTCTTTTTGTCTCTTTTTGTCTCATACAGTAGACTTCTGTTTATTTGTTTTGAAACATTTATGTTGTTATATGTGTGTTATATTCTGATTTGCATTTGAACATTTACCATCAGGCCTGCTCCGGCCTATGGAGACGAATCTCAGTTACTCATAGTCAATGGGAAACTGGAGAAAGTGAAGTCTCAGAGGAGATCTTCCTACCAGCGGCCTGAGAGAACCACTCACTTTCAGCTAAGCATGCTGCAGGTCAGTTTTACCTATATGCATAATTAAATTGTGTTACAGTATATTGAATAACCAATAAGTACTTGGGTGCTACGGTTATAGTTCACAAAAACTAAACAAGATACTGAACATTTATGCATTCTGTAGGTATCGAAGACTGGAGACAACATGGTGGAGTGCCAGCTAGAAACCCATAGTAACAAGATGGTCACGTTCAAGTTTGATATTGAGGGAGATGCACCTGAGGACATAGCAGACTACATGGTAGGAAAATTAGCCATTTAATTGTACATTTTATGATTACATTTAATACAGAAAATGCTGCTTAGTGCTGCTTTACTGCTTTCACTTGCTCTGTTGGTGAAAGTCTATATATCCTCATGTGTAGGTGGAAGAAGACTTTGTCCTTGATTCAGAGAAAGAAAAATTTGTGGAGGATCTGAGGTCTATAGTGAAGAAAGCCCAGGAGATTCTCAGCACACAGTCTCAGGTTTGGCTGCTCTTGCCTTGTGAAAGCCTACATGGTCTATATATCTTAATTTTATCTTAACATATTATGATAATTCCTCAATGTGACTTTACTTCTGTGGTTGCTGTTTATTTAAAATTAGTCCTTAAATTTAACATGTTATCCCCTTCCCTCTGTCAGACTGGATCTATGGAGCAGTTACATGTGAGCACTCCAAGTTCAGCTAGTGAGTGTTTCGTTTAATTTTTAGACTTGGTTTAGTTTAGTTAATTAGTAAGTAAGGCTTGGTTTGCTTAGTGTAAAGATTTTTAATGACTAGTAATTATGACTTACTATTTAAGTTTTTTCATTATTTAAGTCAACTTTGCCTTTTGTTGTTAGATACTAATAAAAAATTGCTATGCTGACAGCACTGATTGATTACTGAATTTCTTCCCTTTCTCACTTTCTATTAGTGGACTCTGCCCCTCAGTCTTCTCCAGTGGGTCGCTGGAGATTCTTCATCAACCAGACCATTCGCCATCGTGACTCTCACTCCAATCAAGGAGCCGTCACTCCACCTCCAGGAGGAGAGAGCCAGAGCCCCCAAACCACAGAAACTGAGAGAGGTACTCAGCACCAACACTGTCCACTTTAGACAATGTGCCTTTGAGATGACTTAGTGATGTAGAGTTCTTTACTATCATTTGTTAAATATTTTGTGGTCAGAGCTGTTAGTTTAGTATTGTTGGTTCATGATATGTTTTTATTGAAAGTGACCATTTGTCCATGCTTGCTGTAGCTTCAGACCATGAAGGTTCTCAGCAGTCAGACAGCCTATCTGGAGTCACATCTCCCCCGTGTTCATCACTTTCGGCGGCTTCCCACCATACTGTCATGTCTGTCCAAGCCTCAGCCACTGTTTCTTCTGCTCCTGATGCCATTGCCTCAGACTCTTCCAGCTCTGCCCCACAAACTCACGTGTTCCCAGCCTCAGCAGCTGCTGCAAGCCCTCAGGACATAACAGCTGCCCCCCAGCCTGCTGCTGAAAAAGTTTCTGCAACCATTATTCAAGCCCCAGTTCCTAATCTGGCCTCTGCTCTTCCTGTTTCCTCTTTCCCTGTGACTGAACCTGTACATGCTCCTGCCTCAAACATGGCCTCAAAAGGTGGACCTGGTGCCATAGTGCACAGCATGCCTGAGAGCCAGCAGCCTCTCTCTGACTCCTCTGCTCACAGCGCCCCATCAGTTTCCATGTTAAATCAGGGTGATCAAGTACCACAGCAGCAACAGCAGCAGTTGACCCAAGCTCCAGTAACAACAATACAGAAGAGCGAGATGCTCCAGCAAGGCCTTCCACTCCAACAACTCACAGAGACACAGCCAGTACAACCTGCAGTGGTCAGTATCGATCAATCTCAGATTCAGCAAAAACAGATTCTGTTACAGCATCAACAGTTGCAAACTGTGCATCAGCTAAATCAACAAGTTCAGCTACAGCCTACTCACCCAGAACTCACCCAGATAGAGTTGGTGCCTCAGCCTCTAGCCCAAACCAATGTTCCCACAGGCGTTGAGCAAAACACACAGTTCATGGCTTTTCAAGCTCAGCATCCAGGATCTCACTTGCTCCCAGCACAGCACTTGGTATCACAGCAAATACCACAACAACAGGGACAGGGACCACCACTGCAACCACTAGGTCAACAGGCTGTCCACATACAGACACACATTCAGCAACAGCAAGCTAGCCTTGAACAGATGCAGCCACAAGCAGTAGTGCAGCAGCAGTATGTGCAACAGGAATCCTTCCAAGATCCGTTACAACATAGAGCACAGGTTCAGTCTGTGAAATCACAGCAGGTACCTGCTGAGCAAATGCAGCCTCAGCCAATGGTACAACAGGTGCCACAGGAGACACTTCCCTCCCAGCCGGCTGCACAACCTGTGCAGAAGCAGCCGTCTTTACAGCAGTCTGAATCTGAGCTTTCCACTGGTGAGGCCAGCATTACAGATGATAGCCACTCCACTCCTCTCCAGATTTCATCTGATGTCACTCTACCACCTCTGCCACTTATGGAAACAACCGTTCCACCAGTGGCCCACATGCTCACGCCCTCCCCCGCCCAGCCATCATCAGTGGCTGAGTCGGACAGTGAAGGCCCCCCAAAAATTGAGTTTGTCGACAACCGCATAAAAACACTGGATGAGAAGCTGAGGACCCTTCTGTACCAGGAGTACAGTGGCAGTGGAACCCCCTCAGCAGGATCTGCCTCTGCGCAAACTGCCGCCTCTGCCTCGGCAGCTTCAGTCTCCGCTGGGGGTGATGAGTCCTCAGAGTCTACCTCTGCTTTCCCACCTCCTCCAGTCTCCTCTTCAGATACATCTCCACACTCCTCCTCTTGCACCACCTCCTCAACCACCCCGCGCTCCTCTTCCACCTCTCCAGATGAAGAAAAGGAGAGAATGGGAGAGGAGGACGTGACCCAGTCTGTTCCGGCCCCCTGTACTGCTGTGGAGTGCCAACCTGCATCCACTACCTCCCCTCCCTGCTCCCTTCTGGCCCCCTCACAGGAGTCTGCACCAGGACTTCCACCTGGTGAACCTTCAGTTCTTGTAAGTTGGGTCTATAAAACTGTACCCAAGCATTTTTTGATGTTGAATATCTTTCACTAAAAATGAACATTTCACTCTGTTGATATGTTATCCTTAGTGTTAAGTTTACTATTTCAGACATTATAGCTGTAATGAGTTTTGTATTTAGAGACTCTCAGCGTAAGGTGTTTTTACAGCATATAAAACAAACCACTAAGTATTTGTGTTTCATTTTTGTGATCTCTATTTTGTGACAAACCCACAGAATATCAATAGATATTACTTTGACCAACCAAAGTATAAAAAATTGCTTTTGCATTAGCAGAAATATCTTGTTGATTCTTCTGTAATTTGTATGTATTGTGTGTATTTATCCATTACTGTATTTCTCACACGTCTCCACATCTCCATCTCCTACCCATTGCCCTGTGTGGCATCCAGGCTGCCCCCTCCTTTTCTGAAAGCAGTGTCCCTGGAGATGTCCTGTGGCCTCCCCCTTCCCAGCAGCCCACCCCCCTGCGGCCTGGACAGCACCAGCAACAGCACAATGCAGGAGGTGGATATTTTGGCCTAAACCTGACATGTCCTAGTATCAGAAATCCTGTTAGCAAGAAATCCTGGACTCGCAAATTCAAAAGCTGGGCGTGCAAACTGCGCCACTCCACCAGCTTGTTCAAGAAGCCCCGAGTCCAGCAAGGTAGCGTCTGCACAGAGCGCGAGCGAGAGCGAGTGAGGGGTGTGGGTGGGCTAGGACGTTAAATGAATGTGTAGATTAATATAGCACATGTTGTTGACCCCTACTTTTTTAGATAGGGACTGTATTAAGAAGAATTAGAATTAGACTTTAGGATATTATTAGTATTAATTGTAGGATATTATATATTAATAATTATTAATCCTAATAGTTGCTTTCATAGGGATGTGACTGTCATTGTCTCACTCTGTACTGATACCACTACATTATTTTATAGCATTAAATTTAACCTTTTAGCATCCTTAGTTTTATGTTGCTGGACTTTATGTTGTAGCTTCTTTTCATTTGTTTGCATGGGTTACCCAGGGGTAAGAACAGTGGAGAGGAGAGGGGAGCAGAAGGAAACCAGTGCTGTATCTGAGCGTCCAGACATTTTTGCAGTGCTTTAAAGTCAAGCGTAGCCCACCCCATCTACCCCACACCCGCCTGCACAGTTGGGCTTCCCACCTGACCAGGCCCGCGCTGCCCTGGTCCAAATCACATTTGCTGAATAGGTCGAACGCCGCAAAGTTTGCACCTGCAATTCATGTTAAGCTTGCTTTAAATTTAATCAGAACACAATTTAGGACCGCCTTTCCTGTCATTTTCTAATTAATCAGTCAATGTAAAAGTTCTGTTTTATCATTTACCTGGAAAAACAAAGCATGTGCAAACTCTTTGCTTGAGAGACAAATCAGTCTGGCCTAATAGGTGAGCACTTTCTGTCAGGTTTGTTTTTGAGTAATTTGTGAATGGATTTTTTTACTATTTGGCCTAAGCACTATTTGGTATAGAGTAAAACCTTATAATATGGCATTTGTATATCTAATATCTTAAGTCTAAAGCTTGTAGTAAAGGAAGTCACAAGTGGCAAAGAGTTTTAAGCTTGCTGTGTAATTAGAAACATATCTTACATTTTTGCATTATGTTGTAGTAGGACTATTTTCTCTAATTTAATGATTTGCAGTCAATATTAATAGTTTGATAGTAGGTTATCCGAGCCTTAGGTGATATCCTGTTCTTTGCTGCCTGGGTAGGCTTTTGGATTTTTTTTTTCCTTTTTTATATTACCACAATGCTAACATAGTATAGGATCACCATTAAGCAGCAGAGCTACATGTTTATCTGTTTTTTGGTATTTCATATACATGAACATATATATCTCAGCATCTTGTATATGTTCAAAATGTATGTGTGTGTATATGTGGTACTGTATCATTTACTCTGTATCAGATTAGAGTACAAGTACTCAGTAGCAGCTGGACATAAATCATAATGATCCAGTGTATCCATATACACACAGTAAACACTATAGATGTGTAATGTTCATAGACATCACACACCATATCCAGTGCCACCATCAGTGGTATTAACAGCTGCTATTAGCACCTGGTGTATGATGCATGAATGTGAGTGTGTGTGTATGTGTGTGTGTGACTGGAGGGTGGGGGGTTGCACATTTTTCTGATATTCATGACTTGTACTGTTAAAACAACATCTCATAAACTGATTTTGCCACTGTTTTTTATAGTCAAGCAGTTTCTCACTCCCATTCCCACTGCAACATGCATCTTCTCAGCATGACATACATCAATAGCTTTATAAATGCCTATGTAAACAGCCATACAGTCATTTTCACTGACTTTGACTTTGTCAAAGATGATCACTGTTGAAACATAATTGTTACACTGTGTTTTGTCATGCTTACACTGAGCAATGTAACTCCCTTCTAGACACATGCATGGTAGCTTGTCACAAATCACATTCTAAAAGGGTTTAAGTGATTATTAACACTGTATTCCTATGTTTGTTGTGTCTGTGTCTGTGGAATATCACACAAATCCCTTTGTTCTGGTGTTTTGTCTCTGTTTATTTGTATGTGTCTGTGTGTGTTTGGGTGTGTTTCATCTGTTCTTTTTGTGTCTTCTGATTGTGTGTTGGCCTTGTCCTCGTGCCACTGTGTTCTCTTTTCTCTTCTGGACAGATGAAAATTCCAGCAGTCAAGGCGTTAATGAGGAGAGAGAGACGCCCTCAAATATTCAGCCTTGCTCACGAAGAGGACGTTTCCAGGTGCTTCCTCTGTTCAGCCTGTCATATTGAACTGTGGATACGTTCAGCCAAAGTTTTTGTGACATTTTGTCAGCTTATCTCTCAGTTGAACTGGGTTTCTAGAAAGAAAATGGGACGAAGTACCACAAGAAAGTATCAGCAAGATGTATTCGATTGATCATTACTGGGTCTTCTGCATTAAAGGACCATCTGCACTGTATCATGAAAAACGAAATGTGCTAATTTAGTTAAATACAGTAGTTTTCAAAT
The DNA here is from genome assembly GCA_037974565.1 of Clupeocharax schoutedeni. NCBI lineage: Eukaryota > Metazoa > Chordata > Actinopteri > Characiformes > Alestidae > Clupeocharax > Clupeocharax schoutedeni. Next base: position 4,221,896 of record JBBPDH010000130.1, read on the forward strand.
CAGTCCATGGAGTATTTTGTGTTCTTAAAGGATTTGTTCAAGTGTGTCAGGAGGAAAAATATAACAAATCTAGTAGGCCCTGAATTCTCCCTGTAAAATTGATTGTAACTGTAGGTAGAGTTGCATAAAGAACCACCAGAGGGCAGTATACTTATCGTTTTTTTCCAGGTGACGCCTGTTGTCCAACCTGCAGACCCACCTCCCCCAGCTGAGACAGTTCCAGTCGGAGGAAGTGTCCACAGAATGGTGGGACGCTTCTCTGTCACACAGGCTGAGCAGAGAGAGGAACAGCTCACAGACAGCTCTCCTGTCTCTCCGGACCTGGAGAGGGAGAGAAGGAAGGCCAAAGGAAAGGAAGGAGAGAGGGAGGAGAGGAGGACTCCAGTGCCTGGCCACCACCCCCCACGCAGCCACACACACTCTCCAGTGGGCAGCAGTGATGATGAGAGTGAAGTGGAGGATGAGGACCTAAGGAGGGAGTTGCATAAGCTGAGAGAGAAGTGAGGAAGCACGAGGGTCTCAATAACTACGTTCATATGAACACGATAGCTTGAATAAGTTACTTAATCTGACCATTTACACAAGTTGTATAAAAGTCCTAGTTCATTTATAGTTGTTGCATAGTCTGACATAAATTGAAATGATCTTTTATTTAACATTACCTAAGTTCTAACAAATGTCTCTGTCTCTCCCTTTCTTTCTTTCTTAATTTTTTTCTTCATTTTCCATATTTCCCTCTTCATGTACTTTTACCTCCATCCTAACTTACTCCTTGGTTCTCGTGCTCTTTCACAGACACATCAAAGAAGTGGTGTCACTGCAAGCCCAGCAGAACCGGGAACTCCAGGAGCTCTATAGACAGCTGCGCAGCCTCAAAGACCACCGGCAACCCCTGTCCTTGTCCCGGACACCACCGCTCCCCGCCGCACCCCTAGCCATCTCTCCCCGCCGCCCTCGCCCTGCCAAAACCAAGCTCCGCCCCCGTCCCCATTCACACATGGACAACAATGGCATCACTCACCAAGGTGCTGAGCATCCCCTCCACCTGATGTATCTTCGTGAAAAAGCTTCTCTTTGTTTCATAATTCCATTCCTGGCTGTCCGCTGCTCTGTTCATGTTTGTGAGACTGTTCCCTGGCTCAGCATTCTGATGAGATCGTGATGAGTTGATGTGCTACAGGTGCAGTTGTGCTGAAGTCATGCTGAGAATAATTTAAGTTATCCAGGCCAGTGAATCTCCAGGAGCAGAGTTAATAAAATGTTTAAATATTTGCACAGATTCCTGAACAGCTAATTTAATGGAAGTAAATGTATCTGTCCATAAAACACATTACTGAGCTTTGCTCTCATGTTAATATGTCTTGTCTGTCTTTGCCCCCTTCTAAACTCAAGCATTTCCACATTTTAGGAAGTCTCCAGCAGTCCAGCAGTTACTCTGGTGGAGAGCCAGCCAGGCTGCGTTCCTACTGCAACATGGAAAAAACAGCTCCACAGACCAGGAGAGGTATGGAACCAATATAAAACAACCAATATAACTAATATAAAAACATATAATTGGAGCAATGTATGTACTGTACTGTGCCATTGTTATGCATTGAAAATACCCAGTATTCAAATGGTTATATATTTAATTTATGTTTTTTCAGACCAGAGTCCTCCGAACCAAGGTTCAGCCAATAAGAAGAGCACATTTACAGATGACCTACACAAACTCGTAGATGATTGGACAAAAGAGGCTATCGGGCCTTCCCAGCCTAAACCTTCACTCAATCAGATCAAGCAGATTCAGCAAGTGCAGGAGTTAGGTGGCTGGAATCAGGCCACTGAGGTAATACATCCACCAAAGAAATATTTCATCTGAAAATATACAGCAGAGATCAAAGTTACAAAATTACTCATAAATATATTATGAATATTGGAGACATCCATCTAAAATTTTAAGGAATAAATGTTTAATTTTAGTAGCATGTTATTAAGAAAAATCCATGGAATAAAAAAATGTTTTCATACAGATTGTGGAAAAACAAAACTAAAGAACAGTAACAATTGTAGCACATGTCACGGCGGCGAGGGCTTCCAGCTATCCTGGAAGGACCAGACAGACAACCAGGACTCCAAAGTACTGGAGCTTTTATTTCCAAAGCCAAAAGTAAAGGGAGCACGAGGGCTCAAACAAAACCCAGGGCCAACAAGGCAAAAACCAGAATTCAGACAGACTCCCAATGACGACTCCACAAGACGACTCCGAATGACGAAGAACTGACAGGGGAACACTGACAGACACAGACCTTAAATACAAGACAGGATTACACCAGGAATACAGACAGCTGGACTGGGGCAGACAGGACCAATGGGACACAGGAGGTGATTACAGACAGAAGATCAGGGACAGGTGA
>JBBPDH010000130.1:4224391-4244794 GCA_037974565.1 Clupeocharax schoutedeni
CAGAACATAGACCAGGCACACACGACATAACCAGAACAGAAAAAGCCCTAACAAAACAGAACCCCAAAAACCCAAAATAAAAGCAGTGGCTAAGGTGCCACTGACCAGGCCCCTAACAGCACAAATGAAATTTTGGTTGACTAGAGCTTTCAAAAATTAGTTGGAAGTGTGGGAGCTTTTTGAATGACTTCAGTGCATCATCAGTTTTACACACTGCCCTGGCTTGATTTTGTTCCACTCGTCTTTTGGCCATAACTTTGTTTCCAGAAATTTTCAATGGGGTTCAGGTCAGGACTGGCCTGGGCATTTCATTAGTACAGTGTTTTGCAGTGTGTTGAGGTGGATTGTCTTGCATAAACTGTGCTGGCTGGCAGGGAGATGTTCGCAGGGATGGAACTGTGTGTTGCGCAGTTTGTCTTAGTAACATGAGTATTCATGTTGCCATGTAGCTGTATATGAGGCCCAACTCCTGTATAAGAAAACACCTCCTAAACCACAACGCTGCCACTTGACTGACTCAGACAGCAGGACATAACCTTGCCATATTCAGCACTGATTTGGCAAATAATTACTCTTCTCCTGTTCTCTAACAGACCTTTAAGGAATTTGTGTCTTTGCAAAGCTTCAGTATTAAAAAAAATCACTCTTGAAATGGCTAACTTCTTTTGCATAGACTTAAAGGCCTAAACAACCCCCTGTCACAGGGATTTTCCCTCTTTGTAGCGGCTCACCATCTTGCAAAAGGCTTAGAAGTATCACTGCTGTATAAATAGAATGGAATGGAATTCGCTTTGAATAAAAGCGACTGATAAATGCCGTAAATGTAAATAGAGTTTGTCATAATATAATTAAGGAAAGTGGCACCAGGTGTCAGATTTACACCAACAGTGTAAATATCCCAGTTCTCTCTATTTTTGATCTCTGTAGTGCTAAATATAAACACAGATTATCTAATGTAGGATAATTTAGTGCAAGGGTGTCCAAATCGACAGACCTTTTTAGACATAGACCTTGCTGTCCCAGAACAGGGTATCCCTGGTTTAGTGTTGTAGTGCCTTAACAATAAATAATGCAGAATAGCATACTGCTCCACCATTGTTTCATCCGGGAACAGATACGAGTAGTGAACCAGTGTTCACATAGTCCTGGTAACCGTATTGTGTCACACTGATTGTGTTCCAGACTCCAGTTAAAGCACCTTTGGATATTTTATTGCCATATTTTTTTAATGAAGACATTCTTTGTGTATGTCTGTTTTTTCAGGCTTCACCTCCAAGCTGGTTCCCCACAACTTCCATCAATCATAAGAATGCCCCTGTATCATCTAGTCTCTCTACCATGACCTGCCCCACCTATAGCAGTACAGCAGGACAGGCCCAGCCAACCCCTTCACAGCCTGCTATCACTCCTCTGACACAGCAGAGCCTCCAGCTGCAGTCCCAAGCCTTCCCGCCGCTGCAATACAGCCAGCCTCCACTGCAGATGCAGCTTCTGCCAGGTTCCTTACCGGCGAGCCAGCCACAGCTTCTGCCCCAGAACCAGCTGCAGCCCCTGGCCCCACTGGCCAGCCTGCCAGCCTCCAGCGTGCCTGCAACTCTTTCCTCTCAGACCACCCCCTCCTCCACACACATTAAAACTACAGGGCCCCCACTGGCCCCACCTACCAGCATCACAGCTGCCTCTAGCTGCGCCTCCACAGTTGCTGGCCAAGATGCCATCACTGTGGCAACCTTCTGCTCCTGCTCCTCCACAAGTTCGTCGTGCTCCTCCTGCTGCTCCTCGTCTGCTTTGTCAGCCAGTGCCAAACTTCACCCCACCGCCCCCACCTCCGCCCTCCCTTTAGGACAGCAGTGAGCATCAGACCGGTGAAATTGAGGACAAATTGGAGCGAAGAAAGGAGAGAATAGGTTTCCCCTTTGAGAATGTGAAAGTAGAACATGAATCCTAATGTACAGTTTGTACAGAAAAAAACCCTAGGAACTAGGAAGGGGGTTCTGAGTGTCAGTGTGCACGGGTGTGGGGTGTGTAAATTATGTAGTGCGTGTGTATTTGTGTGTGCGTGAGTGCGCGTTCACTTCTTTTTTTTCCCCCTAAGACATATCCTCTTTGTGTTTCTGCACTGTTGAGATTTGTATCCAACACAGTTGGACCTTAACTCTTCCTATATAGAGTTACAAAAGAAGACATTTTTGACAAAAAAAAAAGAGATCATTTTGTTTCCGTTTCTCAACATTTATGTTGAACTATTTGAATTAAAAAAGTGCAATTAGTAACTGATATTTGAATTCATCTTTCCGTGTTGTTGTGATGCGTGTCTGTATAGCTTAAAAAAAGATATTTTTAAAAATGCGCACGGAGACAACAACCAGATGTTAAACAGTAAGCCGCCATTTTAAGATAATATAGCACAAAACATCTCCACGAGCATCAAGGCGGAAACGAAGTTACGGCAGTTACAGCAATCGCATGTTCCGTGACAGAGCATGGTAACAGTTATCTGGCAACCATCATCTTAGCTATGAGGCCAACTTAAACACTGTTGTACAGTGTAGTGCACGAATTAGGCATGTTCTTCGTGTTCTTCTATTTTACATTGATTAACTATGGTAAAATTTTTTGATTAGGTTAGGCATTTTTATAGAATAACACCATTAGGGGTCATTCGTCTAAACTGATTTCAATCCAGTGTTCACGGAAAGCAGCTCCAAGGTCTCTGGTTGCAAACAAATGGATGTAGCTGATGCGGTTGCAGTATTTCCTCTCTCACATTAGCTGACTCTTCTTCTCTGAGGTTTACAGCATTAATCCACCTCCCATAATAAGGACTAAAGCAAACATTACTTAGCCTTGAGTTTGTGTGTTTTGCACAACTATGTTCATGCCTCCAAGCAAGCCAAACTGTGAAGAGGCAATGCTATTACACTTTTTTGTGAAGAAACATTATCAGAAACTATATATATAAGCTAAGATAAGATAAACCTTTATACATATATAAAGACAGATAAATCAGTTAAAGTGAGTTTGCTTTGTACATTGATGAGCAATTACAGATTAAAAACTGCCAAATGAATTCAAGAGTGGATGATTTTGCACCTGGGTTATCCTGATAATACATTGCTTAAGTCTAATCATCCCCCCCAACGGCTCAATATTATGAGGTCCCTCTATAGGACACGGTTGTGGCGTTGTCTGGCCTCATCTGATCATTGTTTACAGACATGTTTACTCTATACCTCTCCATGCAAAAACAAATAAACAAACAAAAACAAAGGATTGTGTTGTTCAGACGGCAAACGGGCCTATCAGCCTCTGCTTGGTGTCCGGAATTGACACTTTCTCATATATATTTTTACATATATTTACCACAGACACGCAGAACGGCATCTTCTGTGCCCGTGAATGTTGTCCTAAAAAAAATGAAGGATTATTAGGTTATAAACGCCTACAGAATTTTATGGCGCAGGTGGAAATGTTATACAGTAGAAATCAAGACAAAAGTTTATGACAGAGAAAACAAAAGATCTAGTTTGTGTTGTTACCAAGTCTTGCTGTGCTTGATTTTGTGGATGTTTTTAAAAAGTGGATGAGACTGTGGCATTTGTGTCAGATTTGTGATGGTTTTTCATTTTCTATCAGACAGGCAACATTCTCCCAATAACCGATGACACATAACTAACAGTGGTTAGTTTCAGGCTAGCACGTCTTTCGTGGCGCCACTCTTGGGAACTCGCCCCATTCTGAAGTGTTACCAAAATGTAATCTACGAGAAAGCATTATTTTTGTATTTTTGGAACTGGGGTTGTAAAAAATGTAAAATGATGTACTGATCGGTGTTGAATAAGTTGCAGTTAGTTGATGATGGGACACCCTGGTCCTCAGCTTTGTTTGTAGAGTTCCCCTGCTCAGCCTTTAGCTCAAACCCGAGACAGCTACACGCTGGAAATGTTTTTGATAGAATTTTTTTTTTTTTCGGTTTAATATGATCCAATTGGTGTGCAGAAACTGTAAGTCAATCATTTTCACAGTCTACTGTCTATCTGCTGAAATTGTTAGGAATTTTTGCCAGGGGACCCAGTAATACTAAACTGAGCACTAATGGTTCGAGGTTATTTGATCAAAAATAATCTAGAAGACTAAACTTTTATTGCTGGTGATTTAGCTACTGTAAAATTACAACTAATTCAATTGTTGATTTTATTTATGTTTTGTAACTAATCGAAATAAAAGATGGTGTTAAAAACATCAGAACTTGATTCTTGTTTCACGTGTTGTTTTAAGCTGTAATGATATTTTCAGCCAGTAGGCGTCTCACAGCTCCCAGATCGAGAACACCTGATTCGTTGGAAGTGCTTGAATCTGAGTTACTGATTTATTGGTGTTATTGGTGTAATCATTCACAAAGAATAAATTCCTGTAAATTCAGGGCGTGTGTGGGTCATAAAAGTCTTAATTTGTCTGAAAATTACATTTTACAAAAGAAAGGCCCTCATGGCTGCCCGAAGTGTGACCTGCAGGCCAAAGTTGGACTGTGAGGACATTTGTTTTGACCTTTCAGTCACCCTAAACCCACCCTCTCACCCAGTGAGAGAACATATTTTCTATACTGTCTATTACTTCATACTTTACTACTTACTATACATTTTTAATATATTACTAATACAACATACATATGGTCCAGAGGTATCACACACTCTGCCACCACCACCCCACATATATATATATATATCATGAATGTAATGTGTGTGAGCTCTACTTGGTTTTGGCCCGTGACTACCTTTAAACAATCTTTTTATTATTTCAAATTAGTATATACAGTCTCTCTGAATGTGAAACAAGGAAGGTTCTTCCAACTCCCTTCATAAGAGAAACTTTCTTGCTTACTAAAATAATGCAGCAGGGATGCAGGAAGGGTGGTCTGTGCGAAAGTGTCACTTTGATGGACACAAGGCTCAAAAAAGAAAGAGGGGAAATTCAGAAGGACAGGCAATTATTCCATGTCTCACACAAAGGCCTTTTGAGCTCATGTCTGTCTGCTTCTCCCTTCGTCTTTAAGGTGTGAGCGTGCCATCAGAGCATTTATGGGCCTGATTTTTTGTGGAAAAATGGAAAATAATGTGATTACGTCTAATCATGAGTGGCTTGATGCAGCAGAGTGTCTCTCTCTCCAGATCTGAGCGCCGGACTGTGTTGTGCTCCTCTCTGTACAGTGGGCAGTTTGTTGCAGCCGGGCCCGGGTTCAGAAGTCAGATCGGCTCTGACAATGTAGCCATTGTGACGGACTGGTCTATATGCATCAATGGGGGGATTTAGCAGTTGACATGGCTGGAACACAATGATGCTCTTCAGCACGAACAAGAAAGCCATGCAGACCCCTCTGCAAGTGGGGATTCACTGTACTCTCTATAGGGGAAGCTGCAGAGAACTGGGTGCTTCTTGCTAATCAGGGATGCTTCTGTGTTCGACACAGTGTTTAAAGAAAAGGCTTCCAAACACGGCAACTGGTGCCAACTGTACCCAGCAGGTCTTAGTTTTAGACACAGGACTTTAAAATGGCATGCTTTAAGTGTGTCTGATTAATTCACATTATAAATTAGGCAAATTCCTCTGGGACCAGTAAAGTTTTCTGATTCTGATTCTGATAAATTACCATTCTTTCAGTGAGCCTAAACTCTGTCTGTTTTTCCCTGTTCCTTGTGACCCCTGTTCTTTATGGTCACCAGCCTTTTGTAATTATTAACACAAGTTCTAATAAAAGCACCACTAAACCTTTCACACACTGTGAGAGGGCACTCTCTATACAATAAAAACTAGTTTGAGCTTCTTGGTAAAGACATTTAAATCAAGAATTTGCATCCATTTCTGTCTTCATTTATCCACGCTGTGGCCTGATGTGAACTGAAATACAGGACTTTAAATTTTCACATGCATTTCCACAGTATTGTGACTTGCTTCATTGTTCATGGATGGCTGAACGTGTGAAACAAGAAAATACATGACATTTCATCATAAATGTATGGGTCTGTCAAAACAGAAACTCTTTGCATGAATGGGTGCCAGAAAGATTTAACCTTGTGAATGGAACTTTTATTAATATTATTATTATTATTACTACTACTACTACTACTACTACACTACTATTATCATTATTTATATAAGTAGTAGTTGTGGTATTATTATTATTATCATTAGTAGTAGTAGTATTGTTATTATTATAGTTAGTAGTAGTAGTTTTATTATTATTATAATTATTGTTGTTGTTGTTTGTAGATGTAGTATTAGTATTTGTAGTAGTAATAGTATTGTTATTATTAGATTAGTAGCAATGTAACGTATTAGGCGGGGTGTTATTATTGTTGTCTGATTAAATTTAATAAAGTGTTCTACCATCTAGATGCTTCTAGACACAAGACAGTCAGAGGGCTGAGCAGGTTGTTGTTGTGAGTCTTAGCTTCAGTTCACTCTGCTTTGACAAGTTGTACATTTTACTTGTTGTATTCTAACTATTTAAATGATGCTTCAACGTCCCTGATGCTCTATTTTAAATGGCCCACACCTAACTACATTTCCTTGTGTTTCATTTCCCTCTTTTGGGTCCACTTATGGTATCTGTGTGGGTTTATGTACAAAACCTGACTCATTTTCTGCATACCAGTCTTCAGTTGTTCCTTTGTCTTCTTCGTGTTTTGTTGTTGATCTTTTAAGTCAGATAAAGCAACAGGTCCTCTTCTTCATTCTGAAGCAGTCCAGGCTAAATCATTGTATAAAACTTCAGCATTAATGAATACTGGCCTAACAGTGTGTTTTAACAGGTAACACAGCCCATATACGACATTATGCTTCTACACTAAAAAAGGCTTATCAGAAGCTCTTTTAAATGCTTTGACCTTGAGCTGTCTATGATTAATTATCATTAACTATCTTATTATCAATTACCAGTTATTATCTAATTATTACCTATTAACAACAACAACAACAACAATAATAATAATAATAATAATAATAATAATAATAATAATAATAATAATAATAAAAATAATAATAATAATAAACCTAACTTGAGAAGTGTCAAGTTTTGATTTGCTCGGCTTCTAGGGCAATCTTAATGCTTCATCATACAAGGACATAATGGACAACAAAATCCCAACATTTCCAAAATCTTGTTCAAAGCACTTCAAGAAGAGTGAAAGCTGTCATAGCTGCAAGAGTGGTCTATGAATGCAAAGTCCCTGTCGATTGAATGGTCAGCGTCCCTACACTTTTGTCCATATAAGCACTTTTAGCATTAGGCGTCCCCACCCATGCACCTTAGTTGCGCAGCCCACATGTGTCAGTCAGACTGGAGCCCGAGGCGCATTGGTGTTACCGGATTGATGCGCACGCAGTGAAGGGAAGAGCTTCAATAAAGCTGGCAGATTGAGATGTGGAGGGAGGGACCAGGGCACTGCCATCCTTCTACTCCAAAACTTCAGACTGTCACGCCTACAGAGACTTATCACAGACCTGCTAGAGAGGGAAATGACATGCTCTCTTGCCTAGCTGTTTCTGAGAGACAGAAATCGAAAGTCTCAGAAACTCACAGAGAAGAAGAACCTTTGGTTTGCAGCACACAAGTCACACAGGTGATGAGAAACCAGTCAAGCAGAGAGTCAGCGAGTCAGTCAGAAACGGGAAGACTCAAGGACATCGTATATTATTTTTTTGGACAAAATCTGGATTTTCTTGAATAAGTGATCAAAGAAGAGAGAGAGCGCTCCAGGTAATGAGCTCGTGCTCGCTCGCGCTCCCCAGGTGAAGAGATGCGGGCGCACGTGCTTCTTCTACTGATTCTCAGGCTCCTCCGACCCTCTGCTTCTCAGACTCAAGAAGGTACAAGTGATTGACCAAGAGAACTTGGCTTATTAGAAAAACTTGTGAAAAAGTGGGTCTCGAGTGAATAAAAATAAGATTAGTTTGGGTCAACATTTACAGCATTTGAATTCTAGCTAGAAAAAGAGATCAGAACCTAAGCGAAACACCTGACAGAATAAGTGTATTCAGGTTTTTGGTTTGTCATTATTGTGGTTTAGCTTTCCTATCTGCTTTTCTCCTTCCAAACAGGGACAAAACAGGAAAACCTGCGAAAAAGGGGGTCTTGACTACTAATTATATTATTATTAGTAGTTGTAGTAGTATTGTTATAATAATTATTATTATTACCTGTGATCTTTAAGTGAATAAAAACAAGATTAGTTTGAGTCATAAAAAAGGGTTACAACAGGGAAATATTGGACAACATGACTGAGGTTCATTCAAACCCCAGACTGTGGCTGAAGAAGTAACAGACTCAAGAAGGTAGGAGTGTGTGACCAGGACAACATGGTTCATTAGGAAAGCCTGTGGAAAAAGGGGTCTTGACTCCACAAAGTTAATAATAATTAGTCTAGTTTGTCGTAAAGAACGGGTGCAACTAGGAAAAGTAGGAGAACAAGAATGGGGTTTGTGCTCCTTTAGCTTTAAAGTAAAATATTGACTGTGGCCAAAGAGGTATCAAGCTCCAGATATGGAACACCTTTTGAGAGTTGAATTTTAGGTCATAAAGGTCATAACCTGAAGGAGGTACCTGACAGAATCAGGTCAGTGTATTCGGGTATTTGGTTTGTCATTACTGTGACAATCTACTTTTACCTCCAAACAGGACAAAACAGGAAAACCTGTGAAAAAGGAGACTCCACTCCACAATGTGAATAAAAATATATTAGTTTGAGTCATACTCAAGGGGTACAACAAGAGAAAGTGGGAGAACATGGCTGGGGTTTGTGCTTCACTGGTGCAAACACCCTTAATATGGCTGAACCTTTTGGGCACATTTGTATTTTAGGTCTTAAAATAGGTCAAAATCTGAAGGAAGTACCTGACAGAATCAAAGTAAGCAGTGATTTTGAACTATTTTTTCCTTAAACAAGACTCTACATAAGCGGTGTTAGTGAGAAACGTGGGAGATAACAATCTAAATCTTGAGTTCTTTATGATGCAATGTATTTTTAGGAACTTGTCATGCAGTGGCTTCAAGAATGGCACTTTGGCTGTATTGACTTATGAGTCTCCTTTTGACTAAATCTGAATACAACTATTCTATTTTCTAGTGACCCACATAAGAGGGTGGACCACTCAGGCTTTGAAACTGTACCTGACAGAATAGAAATGCACCTCAAGGCACTAAACACACACACACACAAGCTGCAGGTCAGCGTCATGTGACGTCTGAATCTCTATGGACTGAATGTTTCATGACAAAACAAATGCAGATTTTAGCATGAAACCTATCAGGGTTTTTCTTCCTTCTTCACCTGAGTAGGTGCGCTACAGCAGACTAGTGTTATTCTTAGCTCTGAGTCATGGGCCTGGGAATCTGTGGAACTTCTCGAAGTTCAGTCATACCTGCCTTTGGTAAACTCGTGAAGAAAAGGTACCCTATTACATCATACAGATGGGAGATAAAGCAGCTGGCAGACTCTTGACTTGCTGTCCTGTGATCTGCGCTCTGGATTCATTTTTCAAAGACTAAGGTTTTAATTTCGACTGCTGAATTTTTTTGGACACTCTGCAATTGAGGGGACCATAAACACCCATTCACCAATCTTCCAAGCTACCAATTTTCTCATTCTGTTCAAAGCTCATAATAATTTGTGTCAATAGAGTGGAAAGCATGAGTAGACTAAGCTGAATGTTCATTAGCGGCACCACCCAGGAGTGAGTCATTTTAAGTGGATATATTGACAGTCTTGGAATGATTAACCCAGTCTTTTCTCATGTCTCTCTCTCTCTCTCTCTCTCTCTCTCTCTCTCCTTACTTTGCACAAAAAAACACTCCTTCTTCCTCACAGAACTTTGCCTCTGAGGATCGCGGTGGGCATTAACGTGCTTTAATCAGCGTCCCTGATTGTACTAATATGTGACTTATTTTGCTGTTGGACACAGTGTGTCATCGGGGTTGTAAAGCTAGATGTTCGGCCTGTATTACCGCACCATAAAACAAAGCTTTAATCGGATGTGGCGCTCACTGCAGTTACTGCAAAGAAGTTCCCCGGGTCTCCTTTGAGGTTGAGACTGATAGTCGCAGCTTCGTCTTGTTTATTCTGTTGGACAACAGTCCAGATTTGATGAAAGAGTAAAACACTGAGGGACACATCCCTGGCTTGGCTGCTACATTTAAAAAAAATAGTTGATCCCACGCATCCTGGCTTAGTTGCAGTTCTAGGGAAAAGAAATTATAATCAATAGAAGCTAAACCCTCGCACATAAATGTAAAATGAAACATCCCAACCCATTCTTGGATGGTTGTTTTTCTTGTTAAGTATTCATTCAAAGAAGCCCTGCAACTCGCAGGTACAGAAATTTTGAGTTGCTACTGCCCTGGTCATGTAAGCACAGATACTGAGTGTAGCTACTGCCATTCAGTGATCAGTTCAGTGAAGATAACGTTTCTCTCTCTGCCCACCCACCCAGAAACATGTCTCATACGCTTTGTGTGGTACCTCTTGTCTGTCACACCCCTGTGAAATTCAAAAGGAGAATTTATTACACTGTGCTCTGTGTGTTTTCTGTAATAATCCTTCACAAGGGTCTGTTTGTGGTTCCTCCTAGATCCAGCCATCACTCCCTTTCTTCTTCTTTTCTCCCATATCTCTCTTTAAATGTCTCTGTCATAACAGATCATTCTGCACCCCAAATCCTACCTGTTATTAACCTTTGACCTATATGATGTATGTGGATTGGTGGATTTGACGCATTGTTTCCTGTACTGCCACTCCCTCCCTGAGCCAATATTGACTATTGGATGCATGTGACGCTACATATGTAGACATGGAGACAATGAGTTGTGATTATACTAGGGATGCACCGATTGCAATTTTCTTGGCCGATTCTGATTACCAAATGTTTTGTAAGTGTGATCGGCCGATATCGATTTTTCCGATACCGAGTTTTTTTCCCAGATAACAGAAAATTAGAGCTGCTGAGTTTCAACTTTTTTAATGTAACATGGTAGTTACTTTCCCTGTTTACTGGTTTCTTTTATAATAGTGACATGATAGTGGCAAATACAAACAAAAATCAAATTTTCTGTAATATAAAGCTTTTTTTTCATAACAAATTTTCTTTACAATTTTCAATAAATAAAAGGTAATAAATAAAGATATAAATTAACTCCCACAAAAAAGATCGGTTTGAAATCGGCAATACGTGTGAGTGATCGGCCGATCACCAATCAGGCCGATCAGGCCAAAAATCGTCCGTTTCTGATCGCTGGCCGATCGATCGGTGCATCCCTAGATTATACATATGTCATAAATGGGTATGACTTATTTAATATCAGAAATGGTACCTATGAATTACATCAGACAATTTACATCTGAATAAAACAAACGTGTGTGTGTGTGTGTGTGTGTGTGTGTGTGTGTGTGTGCGTGAGTATGTGTGTATTAAATATGTTTAAACCAGTAACCAGTTTAAAGATATTTAACATTATCAACTGTCAAGTGATGTTCTACCAAGAACGCATGGAAGGGTTTTACAATTGTGAGCGTTTTGCAAGAAAAGAACAAATGTGGTGGAAAGCTCAATATGAAGTAAGGTCTGGAAGGATAAAATAGTGCAAATAGCTTTCCCGGCTTGGAAACAAAACATTAGCTTTGGCCAGCTAAAGAGAAAACATCCAGCATGATTTGTAAAACATGCCTTTGCATAAATCACTGAAGCTCACCAGCTACATTACCAATGCTGGACACTGGAATACTCTGAGCCTTATCAGTTCTGTTTGTTACTAAAGTATGTAGCAGTTACTAAATAAAACATTTAGTAGCTTGTCCTGCACAGCTTGTTAAACCAAGTAATAGACGCTGGAGCCTTAAGAGCTTTATTATTGTGTATATCCTACTGTCTACATGCTCATGATTCGTGAATCGTTTGATCTATAGTGATGCAAGTAGTTGGAGATAACACAGTTGGCTTCACTCTGGGTGAATAAATGTTCTCCAAGTTGAGCTGTTGCTTTAGCGGCAGTTAAAAAAGGATGCCTAGCATTCACCCTCCCAGTGTTGGTGGAAATGTATGATTGGGGAGGTTTTGGTAGTGGCTGCAATTGTACATGAACACAGTGAGGAGAAAATCTATAATGTTAATTATGACTGGATGATATGGATGCAATATCATTATTGCGATTTTACTGCCACATCTTTTCCCAAATCATCATTTTTCTGCAACAAAGGTTTAAAGTCTATAAACTTTGTTTAAAATGGTTTGTTTGCCTGTGTGAGTGTGATGAACCTTTTAAAAATGTAAAGAACTTTCATGTAATAAAAAGTTTCTGTGAGAAATGAAGGGTCCTTCCAAGAACTTCCAAGTTCCAAAATCTACTTGACTTGACTTCTTGACCATCTCCATTAATGTACAGCTTACATTTAATCTCATTTAAAAATATAGTTAGTTTTTAAAGACCATCAGTTAAACCGGTTCTTTCAATGATAACACATAAAGAACCCTTTCTGTCTTAGTACATCTTCTCTTAAGAATGTTTTTCCTCTCAGTAATAACCTCCCTTAAGAATGTATTTCCTTCTCTTGAAAAACTTTTTGGAGAGGCTTTTTGACAGCAATGATATTTCACATGGAGTCTCTTCAGAATTGTTTTTGTCACTACAGAATTTCTTATGTGTTATTTTAGAGCTCTTATGTCTTCACTGTTACTCTAAAATGTGGGAACTATTCCTTAAATAGGAATGTCTAAACGTTTGACTGGTAGTGTAAGTTCGTGAGGCAGTTTTCATGTGCTTCATATTCTGCTTCTGTATTGTTTATCATGCACTATTGAATTTAAATCATTTGAAAGGACCAATAATTCACAGAGAGAGATTTGATTAAGTGTTGACCACTGAAGGCAACGCTGATTCAAAGCACAGCTACAGTTCTGACTGACCTGTCATGCAATGAAATAAAGACCTTAGATGCCTAATGTTTAAACTGCATTACTGCACTGAGCCTCATTCCAATAAAAGCTCTCCCACTGGCTGATTCATGAGCCATGGTGAATTTATGGGCATTGCTGCCACTGAAGCTGCATAAGCAGCGCAGTGAGACGTACGAGTGGCCACTGCTGCAAGCAGGGCAGTGAAGAATGGGCCAGTGTTGAGCAGTGCAGGCAGTGGGAGCAGGCAGAGAGTGGACACTTTTAGATGGTGTCCCTATCTCTTCCTGTCGCCCGCCCCTGCTCCTTCTGTTGATAGACTGGTGCCCTCACACTCGCCCTATTGTCTGCTGCTATGATCTCAGCACTACTAATGCACATGCACATTCACTGACACACACACATGCATACTTGTTTTCATACAATTTCAGTGTATGGCGTACAAATGTCCCATACATTCATGCATTTTAAACCATTATATAGTATATTTTATTCATGTTTTTCTTTTATTTTCTTACAATGACAGGGCATTTTTGTTATGAAAATGTATTAAAGGAAACATACACATACAACATTCATGCATAGGCAGGCATGCAAACACAGATACCATGGACACTGTCACACATAATTGCACACACACACACACACACACACACACACACACACACACAAATTATTGCCAATGCAATTTAACAGACACTTATAGCTAAGTGACAATCCTGAGCTTTGTTTACCAAGAATTCCTGTTTGAGACTCCCTCAGATGACTCCTACAGCCACAGCTACTCACCACCCTTTCATGTCTTATGCAGGGGAATTTTTTCAGAGTAACTATTTTTCTTCTGATGGCCTGCAATATATTGTCACTTTTGTGACAAAACGTTATTCCTCCGAGATGAAACCTATATGCAGTTTTACCCGCTCTAGCTTCATAAAAAGCCTCCTGGGATGCTTTGAGGAAGATGCTTATGTAGTTTGTGTTAGAGAATGGTGTTGTTTAACTGCATCAGTTCACTTACATACCATACAATAGAAGTACTGTTTTGCAATTGCATACTGCAGACCAGGATGATTATCTTTTTCAATAGCCAATATCTCTATTCTTTATTCTGCAGTGTATTTCTCTTGTTGTGGTGCATTCAGTATTACAGGCTCTATACATGCATAGACATGAGCTTGTAGAAAAACCATGCCAGGATCGGTCTCCACTGCAGCACTAGTTACGGCTGCACAGCTGAGTTTCCATTGAATGTTCTTGTGTTCTGTTAAGCAAGAGAGAATGAAAGAGACAGAGAAAAGTGAGAATGAGTGCAAGCTTGTGTCTTCTCAGCGTGGTGGATAGTAAATAGGCGCTAATGCCAAATCCCCCCAGGCCGATGACCCTGCTGTGGTACCATGCTTGATTGATGCTGTTTTTGCTGTTGTTTGGTGCTAACAGGCAGCAGACACTGGCCTGTAGCATTCCTGTGACCTCTTTCACCTCTGATCTCCTGTTCACCATGCCACTGACCTTGTGTCTGCATGTGTGTGTATGTATGTGTGTGCATGTATGTGCAGAAAAGGCTTTGTACTACTTCAAAGTGTCTGTGGTCATCTGGTCTTTTATGATGCCACTCTACCATCTCAGTATAGGAATTTACAATTGAGCCTGTTTTCATGCTGGCCATCCATTATATTCCAAAGAATTGGGCACTGGATTAGGCTATTTATAGATCATTGATCATTCTAACACTGTGGAGCTATGACTATTTTCTCATCTGTGAGGTTTACTTGTTTTTAACTGGAGTAATAGTGGTTTGGCGCCTTATATTAAATAAAAACAAACCAAAAATAATATTAACACATCTTTTTTATTTTGTTTGCCACAGTTTGCCTTGGTACCAATAATGGGCTCAGTATTACAAAAAGCCCTGCCCAGCACTACATTAACTTGAAGGAACGCTACAACAACTGTGAAATCATCATAGGTAACTTGGAAATTACACTGATGGAACGGGACTTTGACTTCTCTTTCCTAGGAGTAAGTAACATTATTCACTCATATGAATTGACTTCATAATCAGCATTAAAAAATTATGTGGCGTGCCAAGGATGAGTTATTTTGGTTCCATTGAGATCCTTGACATCCCCTGAGAGGGCCTAATAAATTTCTGCTTAACAGCATCAGTTCTTTATAACTCTGTGTTATTGTAGTAATATTCAAATTTAATTGGTCGGAAATACATTCAAAAATTCCTCATTTAAAATAATCCATTCAGGATTTGGTGTCTAGGTAGAAACCAACAAATGGGTAATCCATTACATTTTGATTTCCATTGAGTTTGACCAGTTTAATGAAATTTTACTCTAAAAGTTCTTTGTACTGACCAATATTTTAAACGATATATTGAAAATGTCATGTATATATTAGCTGTCAGTATTTTCATCAAGAAAATAAATGTTAATACTTTTTTTTTTAAATAAAGTAGTTCATTTGGCAGCTATAGTTTTGAAAAGGTGTAAAGAAACAGGCAGATATGTAATCAGTGTTAAACGAAACCTCATTGTTTTAAAATATGAAGACTCGTGTTGTCAGCACATTTGATTCAATAATGTGAAACATCTTTTGCCTACCATATTTTTCATTCCAGCAAAGCGGTTTGACATTCAGTAAATGCTTCATGTTTGGAGCTTCTGCGTTCCTTTGAGTTTCAACATATCCTGCATTGCTTTTCCTTTGCTTACAGAGAATCCGGGAGGTGACAGGCTATGTCCTCATTGCCACAAACCAGATCAGCCGGCTGCCACTGGCGCAGCTCCGGGTAATCCGTGGCAATACACTCTACGATAAGGTCTGGGCCCTGTCCGTCTTCCTCAATTTTGACAACTACTATGGCCTGGAGGACCTGGGCCTCACCCATCTGACAGGTTAGAAATGAGAGAGAGAACAGAGATAGAGGAAGAAAGTGCAGGTCAGGCTTGAGGATGGATGTGACAAAATGTGTAATTTAGTTAGAAATTACAGTGGGGAAAACATAACATTGTGATTCTTTTTCACAGATTATAAATACACCCGCAAAACAGCACACAAATTGGTGTTGTATTATGTAATTAATCTACTACTGATTCCACTCTTAGGCTAACAAAACAGTATTTTGTTGCTGATATTGAGTCTAAGATAAAAGACTATGTGTCTTGCGACTGTAAACATGTTCTCATGTTTACATTTCATCAGTTGTGTCTTCCACTCTGCATGTATAAGTACAGGGGGACTAGGTTGTCCCATTTACATGTAGCGGTATGTACATGTGTGTGTGTGTGTGTGGGAGGATTCTGGAATCTGGTATCTAGGCAGAGTGTGTGGACACACCCGTGATCTTACGGAGAGCAAAGTGTATGCCAGACCTGGTGAAAAGACAGAGGCGGGTATTAGGAAGTGCTGAGAACAAGTTTTGGGTCTGTGTGTGTGTGTGTGTGTGCATTTTCATACACACCATTCCCACAACACACTTCTGATTTACTGGCAGTGAGTGCGTGTTGAGGCTAGTCAAACCTATTGGCAGTGATGTGTGGAAAAGAGCCTGCTATGCTGTCCTGCATTCTAGCTCCTTACAAAATTGTGCAGAAATCATCTAATAATTACACTTTTTCCTATTTGGAAGAGAATGTACATCTGTGCAGTTTCATTAGTTTTATTATCGTTGTATTATGTATACAATAAATGGATTAGAGCAATTAAGCAATGAAGATAGAAGTATCTATTTTTAGCTTCAATTTGCATTAAACTTTCATTTACATTTACATGAATGGCAATTAGAAGAAAGTCAGTCCCTCCATTTTCAGAGATGTTTTTTACTTCTAATACTGACAGCCCATTGTGTGTTCAAACAATATAGAGATCCTGGATGGGGGAGTTCAGATTGTTAATAATAAGTACCTGAGCTACGCACCCTGGATTAACTGGCAAGACATTGTAAGAGACAGCAATGTGCGCATTGAGATCATCGACAATGGCGAGAAATGTAAGTTTGTTTGTGAGTTCATCCCTTGGTTTTTTGTTGTTTCAGTTGATTGTATGTTCATATGTGTGCCTTGTTTACATCCTGTCCATAGTGAAGTGTCATCCTGACTGTGGAAGCTACTGCTGGGGACCACGTGAGGATCAGTGTCAGATCTGTGAGTTGCACACATGAATCAGGATATTTTAACTGCCCAAGAGATTTAGTCTCTCTCTCGGCAGAGCTTAATGCAATAATATACATTATACATAATGAGACCATTTATAGTGACCTTAGATTATAGCGAAGTAGTTTTATCTGACCTGATGGTGACATCGATTCTGGCTAAGTGACTTTTCTGATCTGTGTGACAGTGACCAAGACGTTGTGTGCAGCACAGTGCCACGGGCGCTGTTTCGGGACCAGTCCTCGAGACTGTTGCAACACAGAGTGTGCAGGTGGATGTACAGGACCTCTAGACACTGACTGCTTTGTAAGTGCCATCTCTGTCCTTATCTGTTTAAAGATCTGCTCAATTTCCCCAATTTGTATCAAAAGTTGATCATGTAACAGAAATCAAATTATTTTTAACTGGGGAGGTATTTTAATTTAGGCAGCTGGTGTCCTGGTGGTTAGGGAGTTGTGCCTTCGATCAGAAGGTTGTGGGCTCGAATTCCATGACAACTAGTGGCACCACTAAGGTACCCTTGAACAAGGTACCATCCCCACACACTGCTCCCCGGGTGCTGTGTTCCTGGCTGCCTGCTGCTTCACACTTAGTGAATGGGTTAAATACTGAAAATGAATTTAGTGTCTCTTGTGTTCATTTATGTCAAAATGATTACTTCACATCATTTATTATTAGTCATTTATCATTAAAGTTATTACAAATCTGTAACTGCTATTTTTCAAGACGGAAATTGGGGATTTGGGGGAACACAGACTCTTTGTTCTGTATGAACACTTCAGAACCTCTGGTACTCCAACTGGAATACTGTTGTTTGGACAGTATGGTTAAGCTCTCAGCAACGACATAAACAATAAAACAGTGACTTGTAAAAGCAGCTGAGCTTTTGGGAAGTGTCTGAATCTGCATGCTTGTGCTTTGACTCAGGCTTGCAGACACGTGAACCACTCGGGAGCGTGCGTTCCTCACTGTCCCCAGCCACACATTTACAATAAGCACACGTTTCAGCTGGAGCCCAACCCGGACGCCATGTACCAGTACGGATCGGTGTGTGTGCACAAGTGTCCCGGTGAGTACAGTGGGAGTAGAGGAGTAAGGATGGGTGACATGGCAAAAATATCATGATACTTGTGAACATTTTCCCAACACACATGTATCACAATATTCAATACACCAGCAAAAGAGTGACATAGTGTAGTCCCACATCCTTTTTTTTTTTATTTTTATTAGTTTTAATTACCATCCACAAATTTGTCTTCTTCATTTCATTTGATGGTCATAATGGAGGCCAGAGGGCAATGTGTTAAAGGTCAGAAAAGAATGTGCCTGATGAACCTGATGAGCTGGTACTGCAGTTATGCTTATCCTTTCATTCATGCTGTGGAATGATAGTACTGTGAGTCAGTACCCTGATTAAAGGAACACCCATTACTGCTAATGAGGATTACTGCTAGAGGGAACCAGTTAATATTGTGTTAAAACCTCAATGGATTTCCATAATTAATAGGATTGTTAGCATTTGGGAATGAAGCGGTCTGTTAAAGAGTCTGAGAAAGTGTTTCAAAAGGCGTAGAAGAGTGTAGAAGCAAGCACTTCAGCAACTGATCAGAAGTGTATCTTCCTACAGTATCAACTTCATGAGATCATGCACACGATTAACTAGATATAAATGTGAAATACAGGCTGAAAGAACTTGAAGGTCTTTCATTTTAAATCATTTAATTCCCTCCCCTCACGTAATTAATTTAAATCCTTTCCATCATTCTGCATGTTGTTAAAAGCTTTGTCTTATTTAAATGTATTTTATTTATTCAACTGGAGTGATGCACAAATTATATGACATGTTTTGTTTTCACACCCCAATATATTTTTGATACAGAAGGAGAAACACTTTATTATCAAAATCTCTAACATGACGGCAGCAGCTAAGGGAAGCATAATTAATACAATCACGTCCTTTTTAGAAGACAAATACATTTAAGGAGGTACAAAGGAGCCTGGGGACAGAGCAGGAGAATTTTTGGCCTGCTTTCGTGAGCATGTCTGATATGAAATGAAATATGATCTGTTTTTGATTCTCAGTATATCGCAACCACCATATCATGACACCCCTCAGCACTGAACCAGCAATCTGTTTGATTACACACTGACTGTACATTTTGAAAGCATGATTGTCATATTTGTCCCCCCCCCCTCTCTCTCTCACTCTCTCTTTCTATCGTTTTCTCTCACACTCTCATAGATCACTTTGTGGTGGATGGCAGTGCATGTGTGAGTAGCTGCCCCCCTGGTAAAATGGAGGTCGAAAAGAAGAAAATTAAGCAGTGTGAACCGTGTAATGGTCTGTGCCCAAAAGGTGAAAGGAGCCCACCACCCACAACCACATATATTTAATAAATATGGTTGCTCATGACATTTGTTTAAAGTGAACAGTAGAGTGAGGTCATGTCGTCTTTTATAGATGTTCTTCATATAGTGTGCTGTACATGCCCATGATCCTTTACTAACAAGGACTGTTTCATTAAAACGTCTGTTGTGACACTGTGGACAGTTGACAGTAGAACACAGAAAGTGTCTAATTGAGCATGTTTCTCTCTCTCTTTGTCTGGTTCTGCAGTGTGTGATGGTACAGGTGCACCTGACAGGCAGACCGTAGACTCCAGTAACATTGACAGTTTCATTAACTGTACTAAGATCCAGGGCAGTCTACATTTTCTTGTCATGGGCATTCATGGGTGAGTATGTATTAGTCTTAATGGTGTTCTCAATTAAATATCATGGGGGTTATGTAAAAAAGAATGATTCATTCAAAGGATGTTCAAGATGGGAGAACCTTTTTAAAGCTTTAAAAGCTTCATTTAGTGGCTTTCTATCATTAAAGGAGAAAAGAGGATTCATGAATGATTTCAGGAGCAGTGGTCCTGGGGCATTCCTTTAAAGAAGTTCATGGTCATTTTACACAATTCTGTTTCGCAGAGATGCCTACCATAACATACCACCTCTGGACCCCCAGAAACTCAAAGTCTTTAGCACCGTAAGAGAAATAACAGGTAATTAAAATACACACTCATGCTGTAGATTATGATTAAAAGCTTTGTTATTATACAATACTATTACATATACACTACCGGTCAAAAGTTTTAGAACACCCCAATGTTTCAAGCTTTATTTAATCGAAATTCAAACAGTTCAGGTCCAATGAATAGCATGTAATGGTACAAAGCACAGAGCTGAACTGCGAGAGGTTTAAAACTTGTAAGGATCCCCAGAAGCAGGAAATAATTCTGTAGCTCCATGCAGT
>JBBPDH010000130.1:4253728-4265501 GCA_037974565.1 Clupeocharax schoutedeni
AACATGGTTGTTGTTCAATAATAAAATTATTCCTCAAAAATACAACTTGCCTAATAATTCTGCACTCCCTGTATGTGCTGCGAAAATGTCTTGAAATACTATGATAATATATTTTTGCTGCATCACTCACCCCTCAGTTATTTACTGCAGTATTGAATGTCTGAAAAACGGTGTTTGTTAAATTGACCTGCTTTTAAAAGCCTGTCATATTCATTTTTGCGTGTCTTTTTTTCTGCAGGTTAATTTCCCAGATGTGGAGAAAGTTGAATGGCTTAATAAGGTATGATGTCCTACCATTAAACAGTTCTGCACCCTGACACCCACAGCCTAAGAGAATATCCTGAAATAGAGGGTTTTAGTGTATTGAGCATGCAGCATAGTAGCAAATAAACATATTTATTGGCTCTGAAGTCTCCATGTCCTGTGAGCTTAAGCCCCCCTGGCTCATGGCCATTCTTTTCATTATTGTTTATCACCACTATGAAAAGAACCAATAGTCCTAAAGCTGTTTAGCCACAGGCTAGTTCTGATTAAATATGGCACCGCTTTTATGGAGAAATGCCATCTTGCTAAAAGGAGAAATTGTGGCGAAGTCATCAAAGGATTGAGGCTGGTCTTGTACAAGCTCATGCTTCCAAGGCCTCGCTCTCTTTCTCTGCCACATGACCTTTCTGCACAGTCCTCCTTGCTCCTATCTTCTTTTTGGAACACTAACTTTTTGTGTGTAAGGCCAGGAATTTGTAACATCTGATAGCACATTTTTGAGCAGTCCCTGACAAAAAGAGCATATGGAGGGGAAAATATAAAGGTAGCACAAACAGAGTTTGCCTTTAGAGTGTGAGGATCTCAGGGGGAACTTCAAAGCTTCAAAGCTTTGGCACTGGAAGCAGTGTGTTTGCAGAATGATGCCAAGCCAAATTTCACACACTGACCTCAAACCTCACACTGCAGAAGAGGACATGATATATTTCTGCGTCAACATTAAAGGAACAGCTTGTATAGATGAGCTAATGTTGCTAATGGCAAATGGGAGCACATGGCCACTAATTAACTGCATTCATGCTTGAACTGAAAATCCTAAAGACTTTATTTGATGCTTAAATGTGTCTGTCAGATGCACATTAATGAATCAACACAGTTCTTGGAAATAGAGGTCAACAGAAAGACAATGTCTCACCAGAAACCATTTTATCAGTATGCTAACATTATGTTTTCAGGTTTGAAGGCCCAGAATATTTTCCTCTTCGTTCTAGGGTAGCACTGAAAAGCACATTGAGCAATGCTTTTGCAAAATGTTTTGGTTCAGACTATCTCTAGCCATGGCAACGGCCCTCACATTGATATTTTTGGATTGGCTTGTGATTAATGACCTATTAAACCATTGCTCGGACGCACATTCAGTTATGCTGATTGTCTGAATTCAGGGTTTCTTATACTGCATTGAGAGCACATGAAATATTAAACTGTTTGTACTTATTCGTCTTCTCTGCACTGCATACCGAACTTGCGTGTGTATATGCATAATTTACATATTCAAAAGTATGAGTGCCACGATGTGATGATAATGCCTTTTCAGCCGTAGGTTAAATAGAGCCTGCTGTGTTCAAGCCACCCTTGTTTCCGCAGATCCTGCACCAGGCCTGGCCTTTCATAGGCCAGTATTTGGAGAAACTACTGGTGGAATCGATTGCCCCTTCACTCAGGAGCTCCAATGCCCACCTTCAGACTTTCAGCTTCACCAAAGTCGACCTGGGAGACAAGGTTCAGATCTGCTTCTCATTTAATTTGCTTCAGAAACCATGTTTGGTTTTTCAATGGGATGTACTATACTTTAAGGGAAATGCAGTGTTCAAGGTTCAAGTCCAGAGTAAGTTAATCTGTAGCTCACTTTGTAAAAGTAGCCCTATTCAACAATAACAGCAACTGCTTATTGGTCAAAAAATAAAGCAAAAGCTGGGAGGTTATTGTTATTTTATACAGTGCTGTGCAAAAGTCAGAGATTATTGCCTAATGTATTTAATTTCCAGTGAAAACGATTATACCTTTTTCAGCATTAGGGCAGGAAAAAAGCAGGAAACATATGACAAAGAAGCCCTAAACTATGGATGTGTGTCTACCTGTACCTTTATTACAGGTTCCACTCTTTTGTAGCAACTTGTTTTCAGTTCAGATATTTTTCATGCTCTTTGTAAACAGCTTCAAAGTGCAGTCATAGATGTTGGTTGTATTTTCTTCTACTCACTGTAGAAGTAATCATAAGAACAAATTCACTCTCAGGAATCCATTAAACTTTACTCCATGTCCCAGGCGTCCAGTTCTCTGGTGCAGATATTCTTCCTTTTTGCTGCTGCTTTCCTCAGTAACAGCTTCGTGAAGATCTCCGCTTCCTTTCACACCCACAGTGTTGAGTCATTTTCAACCAGGGGCACGACAGACAGAAAACCTGTGGATTTTTTTCTTAACAGAAAGACGAGTGAAGGTTAATTTTCTCTTCTCTCTCGATATGAGCTTCAGGTCCACCCTGAGGAGTCCTACTTTTGTCTCTCATTTTTTTAACACCAGCAGTATTATATTTAGTTGCTGGGGCTTTTGTGTAGTTTTCTGTATTTTTTTTCTGCTTTTTTTCTGATGCTGAATGTGGAATATCTTATACTAAAAGGCCATTTGAGCTAAACGGTGGTCTCTGACTTTTGTGCAGTAATGCAGTTTGGCCTCTGTTGTAAATGGTTGACGTATACATGTACATATACACGTGTACATTTGGGGGAAATTAAACAGATGCTGTGCTGTTTCTCAAATGTCAACAAACTACATGAAAGGACAGCCTCCAGTTATAAAATGTGTTTATCATTTCTGAGATGCAGGTCCGTTCAAGTTGTTATCTGGCATGTTTTCACTCGTCTGTAAAGCTGTGTTCTTCTGCAGGCTGTGAAGGTGGTTGGAGTGAAGGCTCACACTGAGCATGATAAGCGCCAAGTGTTGTTGGATCTATACATCAGGCAGGTTTCCCCCTAAAATGATGAAAAATGTACTGTGGTTTATTAAAAAGCTTGGTGGTGAGCTTTTGTTTACTCATTTTGATTTGAGGATCTGTTGTTTGCAGCTATGCTGGAAACGTGGAGATCAATGTGGAGATAAAGAAGTACTTTTGCAAAGCTGGAGTGAAAGGAATTCAGGTAAGCATCCTCAAATGGAGAAAGAACAAGGCATAGCTTCCACAAAAAAAAAGTTTTAAGCAGTTTTCTGTCCCTCCTCAGCTTCATGGAAAGCTGAGGGTGATCCTGGAGCCGTTGATTGGAGACGTTCCTCTGGTTGGAGCCGTCACGATGTTCTTCATTCGTAGACCTGTGCGTGTTCCTGTTGTATTTTATTATCCCACAGAAGTTGCAGTTCTTGCTTATTATTGAACTAAGCTGAGAAATTATGTCAAAAGTATGAGTTCTAAATCTTTAGTTTTGTTTTTAAGTGAAGAGGAGATTTTTTAAATATGATCTGAACTTTGAAAATAATGTTGTACATTCAGTATTGGTTTAAGAAAATAATAAACAGGGAACACTGACCCAATTGTCAGGATACTGCTAGTTTGATCACCAATGATCTGTGACTGGTTAGCATAATTGGCCTTACTTTTCTCTAACTGCTGGGAGAACTGGCAGCTGGAGTCCCCTTGAAAGTATGTTGGGTTGGTTGTCCAATAATGTTGCGTAAACATTCGGGTGGTGGTGGCGTAGTGGGTAGGATACTTGCCTCTAGACCAAGAGGTCCTGGGTTCGAATCCTACCTTCAGCACACCACCACTGGGTCCCTGAGCAAGACCCTTAACCCTAAGTTGCTCCAGGGGGACTGCCCCCTGTAGTTAGGTAATGGAAGTCGCTTTGGATAAAAGTGTCTGATAAATGCCGTAAATGTAAAGTATGAAAAAACTAGCCTTCGGTCTTCCAGCATGGTAGCATTGTGTGAACATGAACTGGTTTTGATTAATACTAGGGAGAAAATTAGGTAAAAAATCCATCTTTTCGAGGCTGTATTGTATGATATAATAACTCATAAAAGGTTTGGGACGCATTTTCTGACTATACAGAGTTGCAGAGTGAATATAAATCGTGTAATTGCTATGTCATTATGTAACTGCCTTGAAATAGGTAAACAATCATGTGTAGTGAAATAAGAGCAGTAATAATAATGGTTATCAATAATGATCTTGGAGAGAACATACCTGCAGTGTTATTATTCTTTAACTTAAAACAGCAAATTTTAGCGTGCTGCTGTAAAAATCTGGATTTATTTGAATATATATGTTTTTATTGCTTCTACAGAAGTTAGACATCAACTGGACAGGGCTCACCAACTTACTGGACATTCCTGGGCTCAAGTATGTGGCTTTTGAATGTTTTTAGCTGCTGAGATATCGCATGATAATACCATTAAGTCCACTTCACCTATTGCTCTTGTTCAGTGTCGTCCCATTTGTACCTCATAAGTATCAATGGGACACTGAATTGATTATTCAGACTCTGCTGAGTTCACTTTGGTTTGAATAGCTGGAGTGACTCACAGATGACTAAAATATGTATGCGCCACCAGATCCATAATCTCAGAGATACCACAGCTCAACCCATTTTCTCACTTGAATATAATTACATATGAGCTTTCACACTCCATCATTGTATACTGCTGATTGTCTTTGTTGCTGTCTTGCCCCATTTCCCTGCATTCATTTACAGTGCCATGTCGGACACTATGATAATGGATGCAATCGCCTCTTTCCTGGTGCTTCCCAACCGTCTCACTGTCCCGTTGGTGGCTGACCTACACGTAGCACAGCTGCGCTCGCCTCTGCCGCGGGTAATGCATAGTCAGCACTGCTGCAGTATTCTACAGCCGTGGTGCTGTCAGCGTCATTCACTATTGAACATCTACTCTATATGGACAAAAGTATTGGGACGCATGACCGTTATATCAACAGAGACTATTGCATTTAAGTACAAATGTGAAGTTTGTCTGCCTTTACATTTATAACAGCTTCCACTATTCTTGGAAGACTTCCCACAAGATTTTGAATGCCCATTCATTCTGTAGAGCATTTATGAGGTCAGGAACTGATGTTGGATGAAAAGGCCTGGCTCACAATCTCACAAGTTACGGGATGGGGTTGAGGTCAGGACTCAAATTCGTCCACACCAAACTCCAGCCATGTCTTTATGGAGCTTGCATTATGCACTGGGACACTGGAATAGAAAAGAATAGTCATTCTGGAATAGAAAAGGTTCTTCCCCAAACTGTGTCCACAACATTGGAAGCATGATGCTGTCCATAATGTCTTGTTATGCTGAAGGATTAAGATTAAGCCCTTTGGTGGAATTAAGGTGCCTAGCCCAAACCCAATACTTTTTTTCCATATAGCGTATCATGGGCTCATATATTCTGGTCCTGGATAGACATAGTTTCACCTGTTACACCTGTTTTAACTCATCGGTTTTAAAGCTCATCAGTTTACCAGGTGTATTAGAGCAGAGAAACTGCTGGCCAAGAATTGATGATCGCCGATCTATGATGTTCATGTTTGTGTTTCTACATATATGTGTTATGCTGTTCCATTAAACATTGTTAATAGATCTAGTAATAGGTCTTGTAAATTAACTGCTTAGAGGCATGGATTTGAAAAAAAAAAAAACTATTCTTGTCAGTTCTCAAAGCAGTCAAGCAACCAAAATGTAGTTGGCTCTAGAAATACTAGACTACTGTATATAACGCAGGTCAACATTTTTTTTGTAATCATTAGAAACCACAGCACTTTTCTAAACCAGTTTTTCTTGCTGATTTCAGATCTGCTTTTTTTTCAGTCACATCAACTTTTTGAACTAGACTTGCACCAATCAAGTAACTGTTTCAATATTTTCACTGTGGCATAGATATAATGATCAGTGTCACTCAGCTACCATTGTTTCTTCAAAAACACTCAGCATATGATTATTATAGGCTAATTATCCCAGCTATCATGCAGTATATAACGACCATCATCATATAAACTGTAGGTGCGGGAAAAACTAAACACAGATTTGAAACCAGCATGAAAAACACCACAAAACCCACAATAAATTTAATGAGGAATGTATGCTTATACTCCATCAGTTGTCCAAACTGCAAGCCTAAGTCAGTACATTTTCCTCAAATATTACTCGACACAGTTACACAGAAGTGTAAAATGCATTTGAGGTGGAGAAACTGTAGATATCCATTGTACTTGGTGCCAGTTGGTAGCGTATTATAAGCTAGAGTGTAAAACTAAAGAGGCAAACTAAGAACATTAAACAGGTTTTGGCTACGTTTGGGGTACAACAGAAATTGCATAAATGACATTTTTCCAGAATTATCATTTTACACATAACCTTTTAAATAGAATTTTGACCTTGTATGAACTTTCTTTAAACATTTTTTTCTTTTAGAAAAACTTAGACTCTTATCACATGAACAGACCTTTTACTCTTGAGTTACACTGACTTTGAATTCCATCATAAAACACAAAGCACAAATGTTTCTTCTTCAGTCTTGTTTTGTATATTAAGTAACACTAATCTGCAGCTGTGATGCAACACTAGCATAGTTTCCTGTACATAGATATCTTAAATCAAATTAGCCCTAGTTCCTCTTTCTTTTCCTCAATCTGGCTCATGCCCTGATCACCCTCTCTTCTGTGCAGGGTATAGTACGGATACACCTGCTGGAAGCCGAGAACCTGGCTGCCAAGGACACCTTCATAAAGGGGGTAATTGCTGGCAAGTCGGACCCTTACGCTGTGCTGAGGGTGGGCACACAGACCTTCACCTCTCATCATGTGGACAACAACCTCAACCCTCAGTGGAGGGAGATGTATGAGGTACAAACCAAGGAGGAACATTTTGCGTCAGCATTAGCTCCACTGGTGGTTTTGTGTGAAGAAGTTGAGGGGAGTGTGAGCAATATGTTATTCACAGTGCTTTTGAAATGTGTTTCACTAAACAAAAAGAAACAAGAAACACAATGTTTACCCCTTGAGCCATAGAATTATTATTTGTTATTAATTTTAATCTTTTTATGCAGTAACTAGAGCTGACCTCATAATTTGAATTCTCAATTATGTCTCTTTATGTATCCATACTAGTGGTGGGCCGTTATCAGCGTTAACGTGCTGCGGTAACGTGAGACTCTTATCGGGCTATTAAAAAAAAAATCGGCATTCATCTATTCACAAAGTTGGGTTGGGAGCTGGGTCTATACGACGCAAGCTGCCTACTGTGAAACAGGGATGTCACTAGGATGGAAAGACAACAGGGGCTTAGCCTTAGCCCCCAGTGTTGTAGGGAGGAATTAGCGTGTATAGAGGGCTGAAAACTTTTCACCAAACCTTTCCTTTCACTTAAGGAAGCAAGTAAGTTAAGAAGTGAACAGTTATGGACACTCATAGAGTTGTTCTTTTGATTTGAGTACAAATGGCGCTTTTTTATTTAGGCTGTCGTAGGCTGGCGGAGAGAATTAATTAGAAGTTGTTTGTATATTTTACATGTGCGCCGCCGTGTTTGTGAGTCGTCGTCTCAGTAGCGTCTCACTAGCACCTACTACAGGACAGAAATATTACTAAACGGGCTGCTCCAATTGCTACTAGCTAACAAGCAGCTCAGTGTAGCTTCGCCTGGGTCCTAATGCCCACATGCTACCTACAGCAGCTTCAACAGCCAGTACATCATTTTAATTCAATAATGAGATCTAGACTTATTATTTTTAATTTCAATTGATAGTCTTGTTTCTATTTGTAAAGTACGTATTTGTGCTCAGTGATATCTTGTATGAAATATTTGGATATATTATTTAAAATAGAAGAATAATGACTATATATTTAGGGTGGCTTAAGGTCATGATCTAGATTAATTTCAAGATTACAGTGAGATTAATCTAAATTAAAACAATTAATCTATGCCCACCTCTAATCCATACACATATGCATGTATGACTAAGGATAGAGAGAGAGAGAGCGAGAGAGAGAGAGAGAGAGAGAATTACTTGAAGACATGCTTTAAACTGTAGGACATGAAAAATGCTAAATAAAGGTGAATGATCTTAAACATATCAGTATAACAATACTTGCCCAAGTAGGCAGCTTCTAGTCTGTGGTGAGATAGAGCATCAGAACTTATAGTGAGGGTGGAGGGAATCACTGATTACTGCAATTGCTAACTACAATACTGATTGAGGTCAAATAAAGTCAAAGCGGTGATGGTGGCCTAAGGGTTAGGATACTCGCCTCTGATCCAAAAGGTCATGGGTTCGAATTCTACCTTCAGCACACCAACACTGGGTTCCTGAGCAAGACCCTTAACCCCAAGTTGCTCCAGGGAGACTGTCCCCTGTAGTTAGAGAATGGAAGTAGGATGAGGATAAAAACATCTGCAAATTCCGTTAATGTAAATAATTTGTTAACATAACACCATGAGTGTTATGGCAACTGAGTGGCTTGCAAAAGTTCTATTTGAAGAAGAGGCTGCACTCAGACCTTTAATACCCTGTGACCACCTACTGGCTGGAATTAGCACTGCAGTAATGAAAAGCACTCAAAAATGCTGTTATAACTGAAAATATTATTTTTTTAAAAGTTGATTTAGAGAATGAGTATTGCAGTGCACATTCATAAATACCAAATGAATATATCCATTTAGGTCAACCATAATAGTCTATAATTTGTTAGCAAATCATTCAAACGTTACTAATATGTAATTTACCGTAGTATTCAGGTGTGGGCTCACATACAAGTCACTAGGGTTTAAGGGGTTAAAATGTTGTATGTTGAGTAATTGGATTGACACTAGGCTGCAGTGCTGTCTTTTAAGTTGTTATAGTTGGATAACATGACCAGGGTGACAGTAAGAATTTAGCATAATGAAGATCAGTAAAGCATATCTTTATAAGCTTAACTGTGATTATAAATGTTATTGTAACCAAGTGCTGCATGACACTCATGAGGATGTGTTGCATGAGGATGTGAGGGTCATGTGCTATGGTCAGATGAGCAGAGGGAGGGTGTAAGGATGTGTTTATGAATGTGCAACGCCATTAGATTCACTGCAGTTATTGTGCAACATTTTCAACCATTTTCAAGTTTAGTGCATTGAAGGGATTGTTTATACAGTGACAGGGACAACTTCTCCAATTGATGTGTGTGTGTGTGTGTGTGTGTGTGTTTGTTAGGTGATAGTTCATGAAGTTCCTGGTCAGGAGCTGGAAGTGGAGGTGTTTGATAAAGACCCTGATCAAGATGATTTCCTGGGAAGGTATTATGTTTTGACTGTGTTTTTTTCATCTATATCTAATATGAACTGAAACTGCTTTACTTTCTCTAACTCCTCTTTGTTCTTCTACTCTTCTTTTGTTTAGGGTCAAGCTGGACTTGGGTCTTGTGAAGAAAACAAGAATTTTGGACGAGGTTGAGACTGTTTCCCTTTTACTTTCATTCTTATTCAGGCCCCCTTACACTCTTCTGACTAAACTGTCTGTTCAGTTTTGCTCAGTTAAAAAAAAACCCACTGCCTTCCCTGTTTCTCATTGTTCTGCAGTTTAGTATGTGTATCATGGGCCATCCTGCATGTCTGTGCTGTTCTGTATAAAGAGAACTTTTTAGTGCTGCTTTTGTATAAACATGAAGTTGAATTCTCGATTATGCTGTTTGTAAACAATGCATTATATTGTGTTTTATCTCTCTCTATTTGAAACGTTTAACCATGTTTAACCATGTTTAGCGGTTTGGTGTGCTACTTTCTTCACTGGCTTGTTTTTGTGGTTTCAGTGGTTCACTCTGAAGGATGCACCTTCTGGTAAGGTTCATCTCAGGCTAGAGTGGTTGTCACTGATGCCCTCTGCAGAGCGCCTTAGTGAGGTAAGACTTATAGTCTAAGTCATAATTAACAAGCATGATAATCAGTAAAAGTAATAGTCAAATACATTTTTTAACAAAAATATTTAGGTTAAAACAATGCTGGCCTACATACACATATAGTCTTTGGCACCTGTGAAACATAATATTTAAAAAGTGTTTAGATGAGCAGTGAGTTAGTTTTCCACATTTATATCACTAAATATGCAAAAAAATAAACTACAAAATAAACACGAATGACATTATGTAAGTAGTGAATTTATGTACAGAATATCAATGTGTTTCTTGCCTTATATTACTTGCAGTTTCATCAGAAACCAGGTTTGGCAGGTGGTTCATTAAATTAAATCAGGAGCTGCTGGAGGAACCGAGGAGAAATCTGGAACTGAGCCTGTGTTCTCCTCACCAGCTCACACAACATTAACCACTTTTTTTTTTTTACAAACAAACATAATCTTGATAACTTTTACTGCTTTCCTGTTAGCATTTATTCGAATCTTCACCTTCACTCTGCTAGAGGAAAGACTCAATCACAGGATGAGGAAAATGGCTTTAAACAATCTGTATAGGTGCCTAAGACTTTTGCACAGTACTGTATCTGGCATGCGCATCTATGAATAATGGAGAAGACCTTTATGTTTACTTTTACCTTTAGGATATTTGGCAGATGGTCCTTGAAAAGGGTTTTGTTAGCTACTTTCAGAATGTATCCTTAAAGTAGTGCATGTAGGCTGTAGTTT
This sequence comes from Clupeocharax schoutedeni, assembly GCA_037974565.1. Taxonomy (NCBI): domain Eukaryota; kingdom Metazoa; phylum Chordata; class Actinopteri; order Characiformes; family Alestidae; genus Clupeocharax; species Clupeocharax schoutedeni. Next base: position 4,264,370 of record JBBPDH010000130.1, read on the forward strand.
AAATTTGCCTCAAATAGTGCTGAGGATTAGAAATATGGATACACATTACAGGGATGGGTTTTCAGTCTACAGCCAGAGGCGGTTCATTCCATTAACTAGTGTAAAATGTTGAATGTTCCAGTAGTAAAACTTGCCATATGGCTCATCAAGACCTCATAATCTGCAGGTGCTCCAGAAGAACCAAAACATCACAGTCTCCAGTAAGACCGCAGACCCTCCTTCCTCTGCCATCTTGACTGTGTACCTGGACCGGGCCCAGGATCTACCCGTGAGTTTTTTGCTTCAGCTGTTTCCTTACAATGCTAGGAAATGTTGTGGTGTGTCGAATCAGTGGATATACCCTGTTTTAATGCAGATGAAGAAAGGCAATAAAGACCCCAGCCCTATGGTGCAGCTTTCTGTCCAGGACACCACCAAAGAGAGCAAGGTGAGACCTAAAGGGCTCCAGACCATTTAAATGTTCACAGCTTTCTTAAAATTTAAATCAGAATCAGAAAACTTAATTGATCCAGGAGGAAATTGTATGTGACAGCTGCACAGAGACACGGTGACAAGTACAATATAAATTCCAGTAAATAAGCAATAAGAAGACAAAAATGGTCGTAACATGCTGCAGCAGCCTCATGTCTGCACACTCCAATGAAGGGCTTTTTGTAGTGCGTAAATATTGTTTCCGTTTTAGAACATTTAGACCTTCTATATTGTTAATATGTGTAAACTAAACTGCAAAAACATTAAGTTTTAAATTCACTGTGTGAATGTTTGCCCCACATATATAATAAAGCCTAGACATTTTGAATGAGGTGCAATACAGAGCAGCCAGTCAGAACAGAGATCATTTATATATGTTAATAATAATAATAACAACAACAATAATAATAATAATACGCTTAATTTGTATAGCGCCTTTCCCGAGCTCAAGGACACTGAACAATAACAGGCAATATAATCAGTACAGACATAGATGGACAGGAGGCATTTGCCTGGTCTAAAGCATGTGGTTGCAAACATTCAAAATTAGGGGTGTGACGAGATCTCGGGGTATGAGATGCGTTTGGTCTCGCGAGAACGTGACGATATCCTTGCGTTACTAAAAGCTGCGCCTGTGAAGAAAACGGAAAGAAATTCAGTT
>JBBPDH010000130.1:4298486-4319252 GCA_037974565.1 Clupeocharax schoutedeni
GGGAAGAACTTTCTGCCGAATGAACATTGAGACACTGAACCGCTTGAATTTCAATACAAACAAACAGAAAACATGGGTTTTCTAAAACTTTTGACCGGTAGTGTACATTCAGGGTTTAAGAAAATAGATACGTTTCTGCAAATAAACTTTAATTATATAACAGTTTTGACTGGTAGCCTGTGATGCTTGAGAGCCTGCTGGATCAAATCTGAACACAATAAAGGATCGTGGTACTCTGACAAAGTGAGATATGTCAGACATGCAGGTGTGCTTTGTTGACTAAGCATGTTTTGTGTGTGGAGCAGGAGCTGGATCTGGAGAAGTTTGAGGAACTCTTTAAGACTAAAGCTCAGGGTCCCATGGTGGATCTGTCCTGTACGAAGAGCAAAGTCTCCAATAAGACCATAAACAAAGTCCAGCTGTTGGATGCAAATCGTTCCAAGAACCTGGCCATTACTCTGCGCAAAGCCAGCAAGAGCACAGAGGAGATCTGCAGAGCCATCCAGACGTGAGTACCACTCACAACCAGCACTTACAGAGAGACAAAGGGTGGGGGGGCTGGTTTGTAAAACCAAATTCTAAAGTTTTTAATTAACCCCATTTATCATATTCATCAGTGGTCAGGACAACACAGGAACACCAGTGGGCAGATATTATTTTGGTGGTGGATCATTCTCAACACAGCAGTTACACTGGCGTGGTAGTGGCATGTTTGTGTGTGTCCTGCACTGAATGGACCAGACGCAGCAGTGCTGCTGGAGCTGTTGAACATCTCAGGATCACTTCTGAACCTAGAAAAGTCCACTAGTCAGAAATATTCAGGCAGCAGTGTCCTGTGACCAGAAACTGATCACTGATGAATGACCATGAGATGATTACAAACTATGCAAGATCACATCTATGACTGAAATCAGTAACTTTATTTCTGCAAGGGGGACCGACCGGTTAGTTGTGTCTAATAGTGTGGACAGTAAGGGGACACCAGCAGTAGTGTTGTGTGTATTACTCCACCCAGATCATACCGGTTCGAGGGTTCCTGTCCATAAATGAATAGGGTTAAGGGGGTTAACACTGCAGAGCAGTGTAGATCATTAAATTGTGTTTGTGTGTGTTTTGCTGGTTTCAGGTTTGACCTGAAGGCTCTGCCGGTGGACTTTGTGGAGTGTCTAATGCGCTTCCTGCCCACGGAGGCAGAGGTGAAGCTCCTGCGCCAGTATGAGAGGGAGCGCCGGCCTCTGGATCAGCTGGCGGAGGAAGACCGCTTCATGCTCCTGTTCAGCAAGATCGAGCGCCTCACTCAGAGGATGAGCATCATTACTTTTGTGGGAAATTTCACTGACAACATCAGCATGCTGACCCCGGTGAGCAAGGCTTAAGTAAAGTCTTAAGTAAACTTTAGACATATTGTCATAGTACTAGATTGTTTAGATGTCCATATACAATTGCATAATTGACTCCATAATGAAAAGGTTAGATTTCCAATGCCTAACATGTTTCTGTTCCTGTTACACAAGACTATACAACAGTAATAATATCTCCGCTATATAATACAAATGTTATTAATGGTGTAAAAGGTGTCAAATGCTTTTGTTACTTCAGCCAACTCATCATTATTTCAGCGACGTTCTTGATTTTATATAATATATCTTAATTCCGTAGCAACTCAATGCCATCATTGCTGCATCAGCCTCAGTGAAGTCCTCTCCAAAGCTAAGAAAAATGCTTGAGGTAGGAGATTTTATGCCAGAAACCTGGCTGATCCCATCTTTAACAATCTATTATAGATTTTCTGATCTATTACTAAAAATATGTTATTCTAATATCATATACAATAATGATACAGAAATATGTTGCGTCTCTGTTCCTTTGTGCAGATTATTCTGGCTCTCGGAAACTACATGAACAGTAGTAAAAGAGGATCTGTCTATGGTTTCAAGCTTCAGAGTTTGGATCTGGTATGGTTAATGAGACCTATAAAAGAGTTTTACTTCATGAAATATTTGGGAGACCTTTCTAATTTAAAAATAATAGATGATATACTGTAACTGTAACCTCTTTCTTTTTTTAACTCTCTGTCTCTGTCCTGTTCATCAACTGCCAGCTCCTGGACACTAAATCTACAGACCGCAAGATGACGTTGCTTCACTACATCGCTCTGATAGTGAAGGAGAAGTACCCTGAGCTCGCCAACTTCTACAATGAGCTGCATTTTGTGGACAAAGCTGCAGCAGGTAAGGGCTGCCTGAATAATATCTCTGCCTGCTGACACTGACCATGTGGTGTATACATGGTTTATAATATCTGTGTGTGTGTGTGTGTTTGTGTAGTCTCTCTGGAGAATGTGCTGCTTGATGTGAAGGAGCTGGGTAAAGGCATGGAGCTGATCAGGAGAGAGTGCAGTCTGCATGATCACACAGTCTTAAAGAACTTCTTGCAGAGTAGTGACCCACAGCTGGACAAGCTGCAGAAGGATGCCAAGACTGCAGAGGTAATACCATATATCCAGCATATCACCGGAAACACTGAAACAATAACAGTATATAATCAATTTATCAAGCCTAAGACCACTTGTCAGGCAAGTCATTATCATTCTGATCCGTCGAGACTCCTGAAGGTGTGCTGCTGTATCTGGCACAAATATATTACCAGCAGACTCTTTAATCCCTGTAAGTTGCAAGCTGGGGTCTGCTTTGTGCACCACCTCACACAGATGCTCATTCATCTGTTAATGTAAGCTCCCCGACCTCTTCCATGCGTTCCTCAAGTCATCATTGCCATTAAAGGGTGTTCTTGGTTTGCAGCAATGTTAGGGGATGGTGGTTATATAGCATGCACAGAACCTAAGATTTAACAGCAGAACATTGTCCTGTGCATTCTGACGCCATTCTATACCTCAGGTAAGTGATACACACGCACCTGGCCATCCACGTGATTTAAATGATAACTGGATTCATCAGACCTGGCCACATACTTCCACTGCTCTGTGGTCCAGATTTGATGCACACTAGAGATGGGACTGAAGAACCGGTCCTAGTTGAAAACTGGCTCAATATCATCCGATCCGTTGGAATCGCGTATCTCAGAGTATCCGGATTTATCAATGCTAGCATGTTTTTCAGACGGTTGTGCATGTGCTGGTAACAAGAAGGATACATGGCACAGAGAAGATAAAGTGATCCAATGTAAGGCTTCATTTCACAAAGAAGTATGACAATAGTGTGTCTTCCAGTATTTACAAAATGATAATTTCAAATAAAACTTACCTTTTTAAAAAGGCCTACTCTTGATTTTATTTTGTTGGTTGCTCATTTTCTTTGTAGCACTTTGAGATTGTTTTTAAATGTAAAGTGCATTAAAAATAAAATTTATTATTATTATTATTATTATTATTATTTATAAGGGTGGGCTAAATTTCCAGGAATGCCATGCATTTGACAGTGCCACTGCTGCCTAACTGAGCAGCATGTTCATTACTGAGGGTAAATAGCTTATGGTATAATAACATTAGCACCCACGCAAAATCATGTCATTTAACAGAGGATATGCTGATTTTGCAGATTGGGTTCGTATCCTATATGACTAATTAAGAGATGGTGCTTCATGAAAGCTCTAACTGAGACATGTTTTGATGAATAGCCTCTGTTGGCACAATCTGCAGAAAAAGGAAATTCTCTGGGACTCATCTCTCTTTCTCTTAATGCGTGTACAGGAGGCCTTCAACACTGTGGTTATGTACTTTGGCGAGAGCCCCAAGACCACTCCTCCGTCCGTCTTCTTCCCTGTGTTTGTGCGCTTTGTCAAGGCCTACAAGGTAAGTGTAGCTTTAGTTCTGTCACAGTACTATAGCACATATATCTTAACAGAACACAACGTAAATATTGTAGTTAATCTGATATTTGTAATATAATTCATACATACGTTATACGGTTATAAGTGTGAGAAACTGAAACGTGGACTAACACACAGCCCAGCAGTTTGAGTGGTTATGAATTAATGGGTGTTTTCTCTAGTCAGTGTTATCATAAGTGTAGGCCCATTCAGTGTTTTCTTAAAGAATGGATGAATACAAGGGGGGCTCCTGTGGAGGCTTGGGAAGGGGAGTTTGAGGTGAATAACAGGAAGAAGCAGCTGTGTTGAGTTTAAAGAGCACTTGCTGTGTTTAGGCTGGGCCTGGGCCCTCTCAGCTCTGACCCGGACACACACACATGCACACGCCTCTTCCTTACATTGTCCTTCATTTGGATTTATGGGATTGTGTGAGGAAACAGTAATGCAGCCTCAGGGTCTGTGTTTGTGTGTGTGTGTGTGTGTGTGTGTGTGTGTGGGTTTGTGTGTGAGTGTGTGCTTCCACATTCACAGTTCTTGGATTTTCTGGTTCTAAAATGGGTCATTTGTGATCTGCTTCTGTCCGTTGCTTGTCTTAAGGTATATTTTTAGTGTTTCTCTTCTCCAACTACACTTTATTTGGGTGTTTCCCTATTTGTGTGTTTTTGCAGGATGCAGTTGAGGAGAATGAACAGAGGAAGAAGCAGGAGGAAGCCATGAGGGTGAAACTGCTTGCTCAGGAGGCCAAACAGCACGACCCCAAGGTATCACAGAAACTCACAACACAGCCAAGAATAAAAACACTAAAACAAAAGCACATCTCTTGGCGTGTGGGGCCAAGCAGTATTTACTTAAATTATCTGTATGTTTCTATCTCTAGTCCTTGTTCCTTTTGGACCTACACATGTAAATGTGTGTGTGTGTGTGACAGAACTATTCTGTACTACACAAGACACAGAGGCATTATTATCCTTGTGTTTTGAGGCGTTTTCCTCAAACCTAGACATCTTCTCCCTCTCTAGAGAGCAAAAGGCGCACAATGTCATCTACTATACCGTGGCAATGGCTCAAAACATAATCACATCGGTGCAATACCAGTACGGAAAGCATAAGAATTATGATTGCTTTGCATCCATATCTTTCTCTCTACCCCCCCGCAGGTGCAGGCTCAGAAGAAGAGGCAGCAGCAGCATGAACTCATCGCTGAGTTGAGGCGCCGACAGGCCAAAGACCACCGGCCCGTTTACGAGGGCAAAGACGGTGCCATCGAGGACATTATCACAGGTGGGACACACAGGACTCAAAATACCTTTGCCATCACGGCCGGGACCAGGATCAGCGTGGTGGTCCTTTGCTCCTCACGATGGCAGTGTACCATCTGTTACGTTACTCAGTGCCCAGTCCAATTGGAAGTCGGCTAGACCGTATGATTTAATAAAACAGCACTCTCAGGGAACCTGCATCATGAAGCCACATTTGTACTCTAAAGGGAAAAATGTTTAAACTGTTATTTTGTGTCTCTGCAGTCACTAGGGAAGCCCAAATTAATCCATATTAATGCTTTTGTTTTAATAGGTGTAAGCTTTTTTGTCCATGTTCCCCGACTCTAAATATACGTAATGATATTAACTGGGCATTGTCGCTATGAATGTGAAGAATTGTTCCTTTAAAGTTTACTATAGAAGACTAATGCATATGGGTACTAGTGCTACTTCCCAAACACAGATTAACACAGGAAATTGTGATTCCCAGATGTAAATTACACAAAGTCTTGCAATATTGAACCAGCAACATATAAACCATTTTCTTATTTAATCGTACTGAGATAAATCTAATTTTCTAAGATAAAGATTTCTGGCTGCACTTTAATTCATGAAAAGCAACAGTCATTCAAAACAACCTATGTGTAGACATACAGTACCAGTAGTTTGGACGCACCTGCATCTAGAAAAGTGTTTGTTCGGTATTTACAATATTATGCATTTCAGACTAACAGGAACTGTGGAAGAGAACATATATAAAACATCTTCAGTCAGAAATACAGACCTTCAAACTAGGATCTGTTCAGACAGACACTACGTCAGCACAGCATTGGCGATTGGTTCAAATACATCATAAAGCCAGATGCTCCACTAATGAGCTTTTTCTCACATAGTAATTGATATGAAGAAAAGTAAGACCCTCAACCCCAAGTTGCTCCAGTGAGACTGCCCCCTGTAGGTAGGGAATGGAGGTTGCTTTGGATAAAAGCGTCTGATAAATGCCGTAAATGTACATCATTTCAAGCTTTTAGCTAATGGGTAACATAATTTACCCAGGTGTGTCCAAACCTCTGACGGTGTCCGCATCCCTAAATTTCCTGAATCTCTGAAGGTCTTAAGTCAGGGAAGGCCCTTGTGCTGAAGGTGCCTAGTCGTAACATTCTCTTTCTGCCCTCCCTCCCCTCCTCAGCGCTGAAGAGTGTGCCGTTCACCGCGCGCACGGCCAAGCGGGGCTCGCGCTTCTTCTGCGACAGCAACCTGTATGATGAGTCCAACTGCTAGCTCCCCCCAAAAAATCTAGCCCTAACGCTGAAGGTTGTCCATTTCTCTTACGCAGCCCCCTCCTCAAAACCTGCATGCCCACGAGACACGTGCATGAACCTGTCGTTTTCTCCACAGAGCACCAGCACCACTTCTGTACTAACCTGGGGTTTATATATGTATCAGAGAGTGCAGATCTGGGGTCAGCTGTTGCCTGCGTGCTACGCTGGACAGGCAAGAACTGATTCGAGATCAGCACAGGAATGCTGATACATCTGATACATGAGTGCAGGAATCCAGGTTGTGCATGGTCACCAATCTGGATTCTGGCATAAGGACTAGCTCAGCCATTTCACAGGGATAGCGGCAAACAGACTGATGAATGCAGTGCTGTTCACTCTACCTCTGTGCATGTAATGAACAATAATTCAGGAATGTTTAGTCTGCTGCATCAAGACTATTAGAAAATACCATCCTAGACATCTTCTTAAAGCTGTGGTTAGGCAAAAAAGCTACTACACAGTTTCTCTGGTACCCCAAACGTAGGCAACCATCCAAGACATGTGTTAGCTGAAGACTTAGATTCGAGTGTCAGAAACCACATAAGATTAAACTATTTGAGATTTAAAAAGGGGGGGATTCCACCCATTTTTTGGTGATAGTCAGAACTGTAGAAGTGCACATTGTCAAACCTTATTTCAAAAAATATTGTAGAACAGTACTTTAGGCATCAGACAGTAGATTCATAACATTTTATGTCATATTTTTCATGCGAGGAAGGTTTTAGGTGCAATAAGTGCTTTAGGCGCCTGCTTCCATTCACCAGAATTTTCTAGAATGGTGCCTTTTGCATAAAACTTTGTGTTTTATTCTGGAAAATGTAATAATTTGACACAGTTTGAGGTTTGCATGACAGGAAATAATGGGGTTACAGGCTTCCACTACATGTTAGCTACATTAGCCTCAAAGCTCCATTGCAAACCTAACGTGGAAAACATTTACACAGTTTTACCACCTTACACCAAATGTCAAGAAATCAGTCAAGAAATAAGATTTTTTGCCAAACTGTCTCTTATTCTGTTTGTGGATGGAATGTCTGTTCATTGCTTAAGAATCTTATTTGGACCTCAAACAACCAGCGCAACAGTCACATTTGCCGTGTATCATACCTGAGACTTGGCATGTGGAGCAGTCCTTATGTTGTTATGAAGGTTTATCTTCCTCTAACCTGCTAGTTTTATTCCTCCCTGGCTAATGGTTTCTCCTGCCTTCCCAGCAGAGCAGAGGATTGAGCTGAGTAGATATCGGCCTTTACTGAACGGAGGGTAAGAGGGGGAACTTTGCTCCCATCTGCCATTCAGCCAACTGTGGCAGTGTAGCTGCTTCAGCTACTGCTGCTCTGCAAGAATCAACTGCTCTGCAGCTTGTGTTGAATATGTCTGTACCTGAGAAGATCACTAGCTTTGCACATGCCTCAGTATTATCCTGTTGTCTTTCAGGATAGTTGTGTGTGCAAGTGTACATGTATGTGTGCATATAAGCCAGTAGTAATGTGTGAAGTTTCTGGACATCATTAGGTTAAAGATGCAGAATTCAGTCAAAAGTTTGGAACGAGCTACTAATGGGTGTAGGGGGGGGGGGTACTTTAATTTAACTTGATATAGAAAGTCTACTGGGGTGAAGTTGTAGCACTGACTTGGAAAACTATTTGATAGGTGCCATGCAGAGATGGTGAAAATGTGATCATGATATTTTACACTAGCAGGTTTTAAAATCACATCATAAACAGTTAACTGTTACAGAAAATCAAAACTGAGGTGAAATATTAAAATACTTAGGCTTTGTTCACACTGCACAGCCCGAGTTAATTCTTAAATGAATTTTTTTACACTAGACTAGAAAATTAGTTGACCAAAATCCAATTTATGTGGTCAGCCTAAAGGCAGATTTACTGTATGTATGACATTATGTAAAAATGTAAATGTAAATGTAATTTCTCCATGTTTAAGCTGGAATATGACAGATGCCAACATTCTTGTCACATTTTGAGTCGTACACCCACATATGGTTTGAATCAGATTTGAAGCCACCTAAAACATTTTATTTGGTATTTCTGCCTTTCTATCACACCAAATATTTTTGTAAATGTGTGCGCCTACACCAGAGTGCATCCTTTTACAGCCATTTTAGCCCTGTTTTTTCTCATAAGGGGTTAATAGCATCTCCTTCATTGTTTTCCCTCAATGACGAACCATAAACCTTATGGAAAGTTTATGGAACATTTGTTCTGTCCAAACTTTTGACTGGTATCATATGCATAATGTAAAGATTAGGAAGAAATCATGGCAAAGCTCCTTGTTCTTTGTCACGTCTGTCTTTGTTGCATGGGATAGTGTGTGTGACTGCTGTGGCTAACCAGTCTGCCGTGTCTGCTCCGTGATGCAGCTCAGGACAGTGGCCTGCATGCAAAAGTGGTCAGCGTGTTCTGCAGAGGACTTCTGTGGGCACAGATTAGTGTTTTTAAGTGTCTTAAAACTCACTCTTTTCGAAAGCCTCCTAAGACCTTGCTGACCACTTGATCTGTCCATTCGAATGTCCAGCATGTTGTTCTTGCTGTGTATTTGTGTATTTGCTACAGTGTTCGCGATTCCTCTTGGTGATTGCAATCCGCTTTGTCTCTGTTTCTGATCGGTCAGTTAGTTAAAAAAGTATAGTGAGATGACATTTGCATATTTATAGGAGAAATTATAGAGCTATACATTTTCTAAGCAACTCACATCATACACTGAATCAGTGTAAAAATACACCAAATATACATTTATGGTGGGGAGGAATTATTTGTATGACTGTAGAGAATAATAGCAATAGATTTTATTTCAACATTTGAAAATAGTTTGATGAATGTTATTTTAGCTCAGAAATAAATATGTAGATTATTTAAGATGAATGTATTTCCCATGAATCCTTCTTTTTCATCTTTTAAAAAACAAAATAGCTTCAGAAAGGTCAGATAGCAGTAAACACTCATTTTGTAAAGTAAGTAAATTTTGTCTGTAAAGGCTAATGTGGGTTTTTTTGTTCTTGATGAGGTAGGATTTCTACTGTTTTTTTTTGTGGTCCTGTTTAACTGCAGAGTTCCCTGCTCTAACTCTCTCCCTTCCCCACTCACAGATCTCCGAAGCCAGCCCTTCCTGCGAGCTGACGCGGTGATCCGAAATGGGTGGAAGCGACCCTAAAAGACCCCTCACACACTCACCCTGTCCCAGCCTCCCCGCTTTGCCCTTGAACGTGGCGCCTACCTACATCTCACAGTGACTGCGTATAGGCCTGGGACCGAACCACGATTTGAAACGGGTGTGGGGTGGGGACCTTTATTTATTAATGGAAAAGGGAAACCTTTCTGCCTGCTGCACTGGAGGCTCCTTCTCTCTCAACAGAACTATAAAAACACAGACAGTAAACGTTACCGCCCTTTCCTCATGCGCGCGAACACACGCATACACTCGCACACGCAACACAACCAAAAGAGCATGAGCACGCAGCCTCGATGGGGTAGCAGGAAAAGGCGACTTCCCGGAATGGTGTGATCTGAGGAGAACGCACACTACCTTCCTAAATCTGAAGAGCCTGCCAGCACAGCGAAGGCCCAACAAACATGGCTTTCCTCACATTGTGCAATCAGACGTACTAACAAAGAGACTGGCCAGAGGGAATGCCCTGATATTTGGGGCCTCTTACTCTCAGCTCCTCCCACTGCTGATTTTCTGCAGATAATTACTAGTGACAGCTAGTCCAAACCTTTGTTTTTGTCTATTCTTAAAGTGCCTTTTTTTTCTGACAGTATTATTTGCTTAAATATTTAGCCAGATTGACCTAATTTTGTACTTTTCTTTGTCATTTTGTATTATTTACTTCATTTTTGTAACATCTACTTAACCTGTAAATAGCCAAGTATCCAACAGTTGCAACAGTGCGATGCATTGTAGGTTTAAAGACTGTTGCGGGCTTGTTATACTGTAGTGGGTGCCTGTATGTGCCTTGTATTAAGTGCGTCCCCCCATTTTTTGTGTTAAAATGCAAGACTGCTAACATTTTATATTAAGCCGTTACTTCTGACTGTACATATTAATTTTAATGACTAGTAACTGTGCACCTGGCTGTTGCTCATCGAAAGGCGGATGTACATGCAGGCTGGCAGGTCATATACTCATTCGTTTTTGTTTTTTATGAACGTCAGACATACCAAAATTATGAAGACTACAGTGAAGTCAGTCATCGTTAATGTATGTCCTACAGTCTTAACATGAAGAGGGCCTACTGTGCCGAATACAGTACCATTTATGCCTTATGCTAAGGAGGTGCAGCGAAAATCAGATTGTGGTTTATTTATATACAGACTTTGACTGGTTTGGATGGTGCTGACTGTTCGGTTTTATTATTTGGGAACCCGTAAATGTTCTGAGGACAGCGGTTCCCCTTGCACTAGCCCTAGAGAAGCAAAAACGATTGTAGGATCGTCATAAAAAGGGACACCACTATATTCGCACACTACATAACGCCTCTGTGTTTACGAGGAGGGAAAGGTAAATGCAACACTAGGTCTTATGCCGTGGAATTGTTTTATACAGTCTCTTAAATTATGACATTTGTTTTATGGAAGAAGAAAACTGTACCATAAAAGGCTGAAGGCCATTCAAATACTGCACCAAGTATACCAACATAAGCCATTCCAATTTATGAAAAGAAGCACAAATAAAGGCAGAATGTGTCTGATTGTGACTCTGGCTCTATCCATTTGCACATTTACGCAAAGAACTCAACAGGGGTTGGTCACCACAAATGACATCACAGCAACATCAAGTTTTCCGTTTTACCTGAAGATTTACTTTCTCGTCCAACATGAATGTTTGACCTCATAAATGCTCTACAGAATGGCACAAATTCCCAGAGAAGCTCCAAAATCTTGTAGAAAGGTTTCCAAGCAAAGTGGAAGCTGTTATAGCTCGATATTAAACTCTATGTATTTGTATGCAACATTGTTAAAGTCCCTGTTGGTGTAATGGTCCGGAGTCCCAATACTTTAGTCCGTAATGTGTAGCTGCGGTTATACTTGTGTGACTGCCGGTGCAGCTGTAACGTGAGAAATACTGATTTATCATTAGACAAGCAGCACTTAACCAGAAATAAACGGAATATTAATCTGCATTTTAAGGTGTCCCATTCTTTAAAGTTCTTTTGAGTGTGGTCTTTAATCCTCTTCATTTTAAGTTATTTCTGAGACTCCAGCTTGGGAAATAGGCCACTGAACCAGAAACCACTTTCATTTTCTGTACACACCGATTTTTATTTCGTAGTTATAACAATATCCGTTTACTTTCTGTAGTTTATGAAGTTCTCCAGCAAAAAATAGTGAAACATTACTCTGTCTCTCCAAAAGAAGGGCTGAGCCACCATGCATTTCTACTATAAAAAGCAGTTTAATTATTCTGTATATATAAAAAGAAAAAAAAAAACAGAATAAAACCAAAAACGAACAGGAGTACTGAAATGTCGGTAAGGGTTGTGTGTAAGCAGTTTATGATAAAAACAAAACAATCTTTAGACTTCACTAAATTACCTCTCGACGGTGTAAAAGAAGCAGACGTGGAAGGTGCAGAACAGGACGGTGGGTGAACACTTAACGTTTCCATGTTTACATGCATTAGTCTGTGGCAGACATGGCTGTTTTTTTTTCACCTCTGAAAGAAGCAGCGGGGTCCAGCTGATCTTCCCTGTGGGGAAAAACGACAATGGCAGCACTAGCAGCGAGGCAGTGAGTCAGGACAGGAGTCCACAGACTCCACACACGCACCTGCACGCGCACACACACACACACACACACACACATACATACATAGCATAATGCACTTCCAACTAGCCTTAAAAAAAAAAAAAAAAGACGACTCCACACTGTTAAGAAAAAGAAGTTCTCGTTGAAGTGGTATGCAAAAGTTATCCCTTCTAATTCCAATGAATGAAAGAAGACGGTCAATTCCTTTTTTCTCCTTATGGTCCCTTTCCTCCTGGAAGACACAGCGTCAGGGGAGACATGAACACTCAATAAATCCATCCATCCATCCATCCATCCATCCATCCATCCATCCATCTCTGCCCATCATTGCTTTGGACACCTCAACTGCTGACACACATGCAAACGCCACTGACACACACCCTGGAATCAGTGCTGGAATGCTCTCTCGTACCATAACTAACCACCTCCACGCCATTACATCGCTCATCACTTCATTTATGACAATAAAAAACAACTCTTCAAAGTGTGAAACCACTGAAGGAGTATATACTGTTGTGTGGTTTGCTTGCTTTCCTGGCTATATTTTTTCCCCACGACATTTCCTTTAAAATGTACATTATATATACGTAAATATATATAAAATCCATCTGTGCAAGGAAGAAGACAATCATAAGCCTAGTTCACTGTGTCTCCTCACTCCTTCTCTCTCTCTCTCTCTCTCTCTCACACACAGACACACACACACACACACACACACACCCACATACACACACCTCTCCTCCAGCAGTACATATACATAGACAGACATTGACGAATCTCCGTTACTGGATCACTGGCAAAAGAAAAAAAAAACTTGGCTATTTCCTATTTGTATGGAACAAAGTTTTCTACACAATTCATACAAAAGACAATCAAAATAGTTCCATAGCTGTTGCTGTTGTTGGCATCTCATTTAGCACAGAGGTAGAGGCTACATGGAGGGGAGAGAGAGAGAGGGGGTTGCTAGATGAGCAATGATAAAAAAAAAAATTAAAAAAAGTATAGAAAAATGTTTTCTTTTTTGATTGGAAGGATTTGTCAAAGAATAAAATATAATACTGCAATCACATACAAAAGTAGTCCTTCATTTTTTTTTTTTTTTTTTTTTTTTTTACATTTTGTACAGTGTTCTCGCTCTCGTTGTTGCTTTTCTTTAGCTGTGTAAAGGCATGGGCGGGGGTGGGGTGGGGGCTCGGTCTGCGGGAGCTCATGATGTGCCTTCTACGCCAGCGGGTCGCCCATGTCCTCGTCCCCCGCGGACAGCAGCTCCTTCTTCTCGTCCGTGCTGGCTAGAGAGTTGCGGCTGTTGTGGGCGCCCATGTAGAGCGTGGCGTACACCGGGTTGGTGAAGTTAGTGGGCTGGGGGAGGAAGAGGGGCAGGAATTAGCAAACAGGAAGAGTTGGGATCAATCAGATTTAAGGCGCTATCACACTGCCGCAAGGGACCGCGCCGTACAATGTAAAAAAGTTTCTCCATCTCAAATTAAGCGACACGTATCCAGTGCTGCTTGCTGGCAGGGCCAAAAACAGGCTGCAGCTGAGCTGACGTGGCACTGCTTTTTGATTGGTCAAAATGTCATGATGACAGACTTGGAAAGAGGCCTTTTTTTTTTTTAACTGTCCATTCAAAAAAAAAAAACCAATTGAGATACAAACTAACAACTGGGAAGCGATACGGTCAAATTTTCTACCGCTGTGAGAAATACAAAGGCGTCCCGGGACATTAGCTGGGTTAGCTAAACTATGCTGTACTGATTCGAAACCATGGACGCAGTTTTGGGACAAAGGCTGTCCACAAAGCATGATCATACTATTATTAGTGGACACAATTCAATTAAACCCAAAAAAACGTGCAGGAGAATTAAAGAAATGTGTCCGTGTTTTGAACACACAGTTCCAGTGCCTGTTTAAACACTAACACTAGAGGAGTGGGAATAGATGTTTGGTGTGTGTGGGGTCAGAGTACCTTGTCTGGATCCAAAGCGAAGTCTGAGTCTAGCAGCTCTCCGGCATCGTCATCTGGTTCTCCCTCATAAATCTTATATGCGGGGTTCCCAATCTCTACATTCATGGCGCCGTTGTGCATTCTCTGGTGCTGGAATCCTTTAGCACTGTGGACACACACACACACATGGAGGACGCATCATTCCCTGTCCCAGACACTGAGACGTACAGGTTGAACAGACAATCGAGGCACAAGGAGGCCTATACCCAATTAACTTGCACAGTGGGAACCCCCAAAACATCAGATCTCTCTTACTAGGGCTGGGCGATATAATATATTACAACTGTACATTTTCCAGGTACCAATTATACAGCCTGCTAAGAGTCACAAAGCCAGGGTAACAAATGGCTTTACATCTACAAAATACAAGATGGTGGAGGTGCTGTGGAATTGAGCTGTGAAGCAGGCTATTATAATTTAATGTTACAGTGAACCATCAAGCTTCTTAAGCTGTATGGCCTTATGGCTCATTAATTGCTTTGCAACAACACATTATTTTACCCTGGTCACAGGGATGCATTTTGAAATTGTCAGCTGTACTGCCAATATGCCTCTGTGTGCACCCAATCTGAGCAAAGCAAACGGTAAGGGGCACATAATACTCATTATTATTTTAATTTGATATGTTTGGGGTTATCATTTTTTTTTTTTTTTGAGAAGGCAATGCAGCAGGTACTGAAAGTACAAACTTGTTCACTTATCGGAGCTCTGTGGAATCGAGGCATGTTTTTAATTGTATTTAGAGGTTGAAAACTGAACTGAATCTTTATCTGAATCAGAAAATCAAACCTGAGAAACTGGGCATTGCTAGACTTTGAATAAAATAGATCAAACATTACATCATATGGTTAGGCACTAAAATATTAAATAAGGTTGATCTGGTTCTATATCGGATTACTTTTCCAGTGCACAGATCAGCGTTCGGTTACTGTTATTCACGGCCCTATCACCCAGCCCTAACTCCTACCATACACACACAAATACACACATATTCAGACATAAATCCACGTGCGAGCAAACCATCACATTTGAAGGAGCATCCAGTAGCTTTCGTACGGACGCCGCCACAGTGGGCGTGTCCACGCTGCTGGCTTAGAAAGCTGGATTTCCACAGGACAAAACCCACTACAGTTCACACAAGCACAACGCAACTGTTCACTCACACTAACAAACACCTACAGACAGACAAGTCCACAGAATGGGGAGGGGCTCAGACAGACAGAACACAGCCCACCGCCGCATCCTGCAACCAACCAGCCGATCTATTTTAGCTTTACTCAATAGATCCCTGTGTTCTAAACGTCATCTAGGCAGAAGCACGATAACAATATGAAATAAAAACACGGCACAGGGACAGGCGGGAGAAAAATGGGGATGGTTGATACACCGTGTGTGTGAAAGAAAAGGGAACGGGAGGAAGGGGAGGATGGAGAAATCGAGGTACAGATGGAAGATGGAGGCCTGCTGTTAGAGAGTTAAAGTTACCGCAAGCATCTGGAGTTGGGCTTGCCCCGCCTCATAGACCTGGAGACAGAGACACACAGTTACCCACACCACAGAGAGAGAGAGAGAGAGAGAGAGAGAGAGAGAGAGAGAGAGAGAGAGAACGCGAAAGAGAGAGCGTGTAAGAGAGCGCGAAAGAGAGAAAGAGAGAGAGAGAGAGATAGAGAGAGTGTGAGAGAAAATCAAGGGAAACATGGAAAACAGATAGAGAACAAGCGAGTGCAAGAGAAAAAAAGAATTAGAATAATAGAGAATAATAGAGAAAAAAATAAGATGCAACTAGGGCCAAGAAAGAGAAAGAAAGGAGCGAACAAAAAGTGAGAGCAAGGACAGCAAGATGACAGATATACAGACAGAGACTGACAGAGATAGATAGATAGATAGATAGATAGATAGATAGATAGATAGATAGATAGATAGATAGAGATACAAATAGATAGATAGATAAATAGAGATACAGATAGACAGATAGATAAGAGATACAAATAGATAGATAAATAGAGAGACAAATGTATACAGATAGGTAGATATACAGACGGATAAATATAGAGTGAAAATTGGGAGTTGAGAAAAAGTAAAGGAGTGATGGGGGTTAAAGAGAGTGCTAAAAGAAAGGGGAGAGGGTGGGTGAGTAGAGGCTGATCAGTAAATAAAAGCAGTAAAGTTGGGGGGATCATCAGTGAAAGACCCAGAAAGGCCCCTTCACTTAGCTGTAGACCTACATCTCCACTAAGAGAGCATTCACTCACCCTCGCATCCTCTTCTTATACCATAAGATGGCGCCAACCACAAGCAGCGCCAGTAAGAGCAGCAGCAGCACTGGAATGATCACAGAAGCAGCACCTGCACACAGAAGACACATTAGAGGCTTCAGAGACCACCGGCACTGACAGTGATGTTAAAAATGCAGAGAGCCTCTTACTTCCAGACGAGTCCCCAGAATCCGCAGAATAGGCGGGGTTCTCGCACCGATAGCCTTGCCAGCCTAACGGACACCTACACACAGGATCAAAGGCCCTTTCACATATGTGCACTATAGACTTATGATGAGGTATTTGGGAATCTGTGCATGATGTGATTAACAGAAAAGAACCAGGTGATTATTTCATGACTAATGTTATCAATCCTGACAACCTAAATGCTTGACGCCATTAGTACACCGATTAACCATTGTGTGTGTGCAAGAGAGGTGGAGGGTGTGTAGCATGAAGGAGGGTCAGGGTGTGTTGGTCTTACTTGCACTGAGGCAACGATGTGTGACGGTCTATAGAACAGTGTCCGTTAATGCAGAAGTCTTTGCAGGTGTAGCAGCTAGGCTGTAGTCCGCCGTCACCACAGCTACAAGAAACAAATTCATAGTGGAAGTCACACTGTTAGCTGTTTATGTATATGTAGGATTGTCTGTTACGATTTCACGTGGAGCAAAGAGTGGCTCGTACCTGCACAACACTCCTTCAGAAGGCTGTGGCACACACTCGGCACCTCTACAATACATGCACTTGTCCGCTTCACAGGTTGGGCCTTGGAACTGAGCCATGCAGCGACATTGCTTGGTCCCATTGCTCATTTGCTGACATGTGCCTCCATTTTTACAGAAATCAACACAGTGTCCTGCACAGCAGAGAACAAGGGACAGAATAGGAGGGGTTTAGGTGTGGCTCTATGCCGCAGGAATTATTGACATATGCTGCAGGATATGAGTGCTCTAGAAAAGCATTCATGGCTTTGGGTTTTCTGGTCCTTCTAAACGTCCAGAGATTTTAATATATCCTCATGTCTGTAATAATAATAAATAAAAAATAATAACTGCAACAACTTTAAATTGCTTTGGAGAAAGTAACAGTCATAAAATATTATCTTTGAGTGATTTTCTTATTTTAATTATTAAAAAAAATACATAAAGATTAAGAGCATTACTTAAAAAAAATCTGAAATATGAAGCATGGTTTAGGATACTGAGGCTGCTGTGAAAGTAACCATTCTGTCATCTGTATCTGCATTTTACCCCTTTCACCAAGTGAAGCAGCGGGCAGCCAGGTGCCCGAGGAGCAGTGTGTGGAGACGGTACCTTACCCAAGGGAACCTCAGTGGTGCCACTAGCAGTCTTGGGACTACTAGGCCACCAGCTGCCCAGATGTGTTTGTGACATGGGAATGACACTCACTGTATTGGCACTGGTCTCCGAGGAAGCCATCAGCGCAGTGGCACATGGGCTGGTTGCCCTGGCTGACCGCACACGTGCCTCCGTTCTGGCAGTGATCTTGACATGTGTCCAAGTTACAGTTGGGTCCAGTGAAGCCTGTTGGGCACCGGCAGGTAGGAGCACCTAGAAAAGAGAGAGACAAGTGTTTCAGTGCAAACTATCACTATAGTAACCCACTGCTGCTGTGATCTTCCACAACTATGTCATTCATAATGGAGCACAAACACCAAAACAGCTTAATGATGGAGAATTCTAATATGTACCAGCACGTGAAGGGGTGCATGTTCCTCCATTCTTGCAGTAGTCTCTACACTGGTCAATCTCACACCTTTCTCCTCTGTAGCTGGTGGGACAGCGGCACTTGGGCTGACTCCGAGCATTCATGAAACACGATCCACCGTTCAGACACTGAACACTACAGGAGGGAGCTGAGCAGGGAGGTGGGGAGGAAAAAAAGAGTTTACGCTACACATCTTTCATTTTATCCTATTACAAGTCACGTCTAGTAAAAGCATGCACTATTGCACAAATACTGTCCGCAATCTTCATTGAAACAAGTTCCTTTTAAATAGTATGTTCTACAAGTTCCATAATTGTGACTTCATTTCATCTAAAACATTTTGTCCATGTTTGTCGTAACTAAGAGTTGGCTTAATTAACTAAGAGACTTAATTTTCTTTCAGATTCAATACTGTAAACCAATTATAAGCTTGCACAGTAAAACATACAGCTGAGACACAATATTTAAAAACTTTGATTCTAGACAAACACTATCAATATGGCGTCACTGTCAGGAGTCACTGATTTGACAGCACTAAATAATAAATGGGTATGTGCATAAGTGCATATACATACATAGGGTAGAGTCTAATCAGTTTCACTGAATGCAATTACATGTCAATTATGCAAATGTATATTATGCAAATGTAATTGTGTAATTCTATTTAAAAAGTACAGAAATATGACAGGAGAACCTGGAAAGGCTGTTTTCTATATGTTGGTTAAGTATAGTCTTGGACTCACACCTACATTTTCATCTAGATTGAAGCTTAATCAGGGTCTGGGAAACTATATGTCCTTATAAGTTCTCAATACTCTGAAAGGAACAATTCCTCTAAAGCCAGAGAAAGCTGAGTGATTGCGTCTAGATCTTTCAGCAGCAAAGAGAGGCACTTACTGACTGGAGTCTGAGTTGCTGGGGGCACCTCCACACAGGTGCCATTATCAGGCACACGGTCATTAGGGCACATACAGACTGGACCACTGGGGCTGAGCAAACACAACCACTCGCATTTCTTTCTGTCACACGGGTTAGCCACTGTAACACACATACACAGAACAGTCTATAAGTACGAACCCACTTTCCGAACATATAGAACTATGTGCAGTCCTGGCACTCGAACAGAGACACAGACAGACAGACACTTACTCTCTGGCTGTTTGTAGCGGTGGTAGAGCACGATATCAGTGGCGTGGTTGATGCCAGTTGTGAGGTTTTCCATTGGACCCTTGCCGAATTTGTTAACACGGAATACGTAGTTGTTGATGTAGGTGACGCCGTAGATGTAATCCTCAAAGACGTCGATGCTGAATGGGTGAAGCAGTTCTACAGGACAGAAAGATTCGCCAATTCACTCTTATTATTATAGCATGACCACTAATACATGTAGCATATTTCTCTATGGTGCTCTAAACATTAACTATGAAACATATAACAGAAAAGAAAAGTTTGTGCATGAAGCGTGGTTACGGAACTGTTTTTAACGTTGGAGACGGCAATCATAGGGTCCGTGCCATCCAGGCGTACACTGCCAATGATTGAGAGCTTAGTATCGGCCCAGTAGAGCCGTTCGTTGAAGTAGTCCACAGCTAGACCTGCACACAGAGGAAGAATACATTGGTTAATCTCGCTTTCTCACTCACACACCCCCACACCCAGTCAACTCAACACAGACATTACAACATCTATGAGACTCACCAGTGGGCCACTGCAGGTGCTCATGCACCAGCGTCTGCCTTAAAGTACCATCCATGGCCGCAGTCTCAATTTTGGGGTGATTGCCCCAGTCTGCCCAGTACATGGTCCTGATATGAAACAAAAATACTCCTTCTAGTTCTACTATTACGCACATTATTATTATTACAATTATCGCACATTAGTAGAAAAAATGTAGGCACAATTTAAGGATCATGAACATTCCTATGCAAAAGGCACCAATTCAAAAACATGGATACAGGAAAAGTGTTGTGTTGCTGATTTTTCAAAGGAGCTGATGGTTTGTGAGTTTAAAAGAACAAAGGTTTGGCTCCTTAATTTCTCCTTAAGGCTTCCAGCTGTTGCTTGGTCCATCAGTGGCTAATGATTTACTCTAATGAAGAGGATTGTGTCAAACCTGGAATTTGATTGTAGCTAAAAGTAATCCTGGGTCTGGAAATAGTTAAGTTAACATGCTGACATCCATAAAATCCCTACTTACTGTATTCATGTTATTGGTATATATTCTAATTCTAGTTTTAAGGGAAAATATGCTGCATAATTACGATATGGTGCAAATACAGAAAAAGGTAAAGTTTTTTAGAAGAGCTTATAGACCATAAATCCAACAAATACTTCTCCATTATATAGAAAATTTTTCTGAAGCACCTGAAAAGTAATTTTTATTTAATTGGAAGCAACATTCAATATTAGCCCAGTTAGCACGCTTGGTTTAGCAAACTGTTAAACAGCAAAGACACAACAGAATATTACAAAGTGAGGAAGTCAAGGTGGTTTTCTCCAGTGGTTGCCCAAACACAGCATATAGCTTTACTTTCAAAGCTAGACGGCCAGAATAGAAATCCAATCAAAAACTACTTCTTGTCCTCTTAGACCAAACAA
>JBBPDH010000130.1:4341863-4364569 GCA_037974565.1 Clupeocharax schoutedeni
CGGATACCTTAACCACTAGGCCATCCAGGTTCCATGTTACTTAGCAGTGTTGGGTGGTAGCAGCCTAGTGGGTAAAACACTTGCCTGTGAACCTGATGGCCACTAAGTTGCAGGTTTGAAAGCCCACTTTCTACCACTGTGTCCTTCAGCAAGACACTAAACCCTCAGTTGCTCCAGCGGAACTGTCCCTCTAACTAATGACTGTAATTGTAAATATATGATAAATGTAAATATATTTAAAAAATGACTGGATTGAGTAAATCTCGTATGTAACCCATTGAGTGCGCCAAAATCTTAAAATGTTGGGAACCACTGAACTACATAAACCTGATGAAAAACTAAATGAACCGCTAACGGAAGTGAATTCCTGTTTTGTGTGCTTTTCCTATTTAAGTGAACTGGCTTCTTTACCAGTTCACACTGAAACAAATGTGACTGCAGCTCAACACAGATGACTCACAACAGCCAGCCTTGGGTCCCTCATCTTCCCCGTGTGGGCAGTCTACGTCTCCATCGCACTTCCAGCGCTGGGGGATGCAGACGTAAGAGTCAGGACAGAGGAAGGCCTCTGGGCTGCATGTCTTGCTTTCTGTAAGGACACGTACAAGGACAGCATTCACCTCATCTTTCTTTTCATGCCAGTGTGTAGAACAAAACCTCATTTATATGTACTGGTGCCAACATATGACATATCTTGGGACCTTTGCCAGCATTTTTTCTATCCCTGCACTTTCTATTTATAAGACTCACGGCATCGGCTGTCCTCGTCTGTACCATCTCCACAGTCATCTGAGCCGTCACACACCCAGGAGCTGGAGATGCAGCGGTGATTCCCACATTCAAACTGAGTTGGGGAGCAGAACTTATCTAGAGGAACAATAGAGAGGAAGAGGTGGGGTAAGAGACAAAGACACGATGCAAAGAATGAAGGCTCCTCCCACTCATTAAGCAATTTAGGCCCTTTTACCATTGGTATACAAGCAGGGGTGTTGGACTGTGGTCCTGGTGGCCCGTGGAGCAGGTGATTTTCCTGCTCAGAAACACCTGGTTCACCTCTGTATAGCTTGACACCACTGCTATACCGTACTACGATGGCATGGAAGCTGGCGCATTAGCACACACAGTTTAGGGATGACTGTTGTCCCAAATGGCTTGTATGGAGTCATACTAGCTGGAAGTTTTTCTGTTAGTGCTGCCTTTGTTATAATGGTCGTTCATAGTCGTATTTTAATAGCTATTTCGTTCTCTGCATTGTTTACCCATGTGATTAAGACTTAACCCAGCTAACTTGTTAGTGATATTCCTGGTCACCTTTGTAAACTCCCACTGAAATCTATCTTCAGCCCAAACAGACAGTAATGCTAGTAGACCTCACAGTTGTTTGTATCTTCAATCCTGCATGTAAAATTGACTCTTTTCAAGTCCATATGTTGTCAAGACAACATTGTGGCCAATCGAAAAGCGATGACACTGTCAGCTTGGCTTCGGCGAGGTCGAACAGGTCACTTTATTTGTAGCAGAAAAACATTTGTTCATGGTGTAGTGGAAAAGTGAGTTACGGTGAAGGAAAGATTTGAGAAAGTTATCCAGCTCAAGTCAGGTACTAACCACAGTGCGTCTCATCAGTTCCATTCTCACAGTCGTTCTCTTTGTCACACGTCCAACTCATAGGGATGCAGCGGCCACTCGGGCAGGCGAAGAAGTTCACTGGACATTTCTGCTTCCTCTTCCCTGTGAGGAACAACATGTCACTCTGGTCTTAATTCATCAATGAATGTGAGTTTACAGCTGTTTACAGACAGGTGTGTTTCTGACCTGGGCAGCTTCTTTCGTCAGAGAAATCTCCACAGTCGTTCGAGCCGTCACACTGCCAGGAGGGGGCATAGCAGAGCGTCGTGAACTCACACTTTTGGAAGGTCACACCTTTTACTCCAAGCAGGTAGAAGCTGGAGCAGTATGTGGGACCTAAGGGGGGGGGGGGTAAGAAATATTTAAAGATGCACAGTTTGGGGGGAATCAGACTTCAAGATAGCTATTGTTTTAGCAAAAGAACATTTTGGTTCATTTCTTTCTTTTGATCACTTTGATCAGGCAGCAATTTAATTTGAGATCCATGAACAACTTGACACACTATGAGGGACAAATATTTTAAGTCATACTATTTGCACAGGTATTTGAGAGTTGTGCAGTTTTAGGTGCTAAAATTAGCTGCAAAAATCATGTTATACCTGGACATTTCACAGACATTATTTCTTACTGTGCTTTAAAATGTGTTTATATATATAAATAAAATAAATAAAACAACCTTGCCCCCCCCCAAAAAAAAAACAGGTTGAAACACTGTTGAAGACATGATAAGTTCAATATAACTAAGGCTTGAGTGGAGCAATGATGGTCAACGTAAGATCAAATCTCTGTAATGATAGTATCAGTGACAGCCAAGAGGTGCAACCGAACACTTGTATATTGCGCACAATCTCACAAGCTTGGTCTAAACCCATTAGATTAAGCTTAACCACTGTGGAGGAGTAATGCTTACTGCAGTTCAGTTCGTCGCTGGCATCTTCACAATCTACCACCTGGTTGCAGCGGCTGGTGTTGGAGATGCAGGACCCGTCCTTACACTGAAACTCCAATGCACCGCACATGGTCACTGGGGGACAGAGAGAACACCCATAAAGCATCAAACACACACACAAACACACGCATGCATGCACGCACACACCACTTTTACTGTTTCACATTATTAATATAAGATAATTTGCATCATCACGGCAGAATAAAAAGTACAAATAATCTAAAAATATAAATATGAACATATATACTGAGCAATATATATGTATATGTAAAACTAGACTAGTATATATTTGTATGTACACAATGAGTAAATGTGTGTATGTGTACGGAGTGGATATATAAATATATTTGGAGATATTTATGCACACAGCACGCACTTGAGCAACAGGCATTAAGAAAAACAGTAATAATGCAATACAATAATATAAATATTATTCAAAACTATAACTATCAACTGGTACATATTTCAACAGTAACATTTCACTTTTTCATTGCTATGTTTTGTATATGATACTTAAGCATGTGGAAATGTATAGAATATTTGGGGACACTGAACATAAAAAAGAGATGCTCCTCTACACTAATACACGGATACACTCCTCTTCTACTCACTGTTACAGGGCAGCTCGTCCGAGTGGTCTCCACAGTCATCCGTGCCATCACACCAAGAGCTATGTTTGATGCATCGTCCGTTCAAACAGCGCCTGTAGCCCTTCTTACACGCACGGTTAGCTGCGTCGCAGAAACATTAACACAGTAATCAGATAAACTAATAGGAAGCAAAGTCTAATATAAGGTCTCCCCTCTGGAGTTTCCTTCATAAATGTAGTTGATAGTTGTACTGGTTTTCTTACTGTAGTTATTTTCATTCATTATTTGCAGAAGAAGAGAAAAGTGCTGGCTTGAGCCAGTGATGTTATGTACTGTGGTAATGCTGCATGGGCCAGTTTGCATCTGGTGTTATGTCTCATATACTGAGAAATGTAAAAAAAAATGCATGTGGAAGATTTTTTCCATCCCATTCAATCCAGGTTACTGTTAAATCAGCACGCATTTTCTTAAGTTGGTTAAAACTGTCTATTGTCTTTTGATGCCACAAGTTAGAGTTACTATGACTGACTTTTTGCTTTCTCAATGCTCCCCATCGCCTCCAATTTCCAGTCCAATTTAGTCTAACCCCAACCTACTAGCAAGGACTCCCCATTCATATGACACCCTCAACATCAGGAGGCGCTGGTGCTGCCTAGCCTTATTCTACGTACCCAGAGAAGGTGAACCTAACTGTGCTCTCTTGGATTCTCTTATAAAACAGCATTCATTTCTTGCTGCATGTGGTCACTTTCTATATGTTTGGGAAGAGGTGGGGCCATCCTGACAAACAAACGTAACAAGGAAGCTGCAGCTGAGGGCAGGATCTTACAGCAGTAGGACGGCTTCTCGTCAGATCTGTCTTTGCAGTGAGCGCGACCGTCGCAGGTCAGGCTGTAGATGATACACTCTCCGTTTCCACACTCGAACTCATCCACGCGGTTGCAGGTCGTGTTCTCAGCTGAGAGAGAGCAAGCCAAACACACAGAAAGCACGCATGAAGGCAAAGACTCACTGCTACACACAATACGTATAATAATAACTAATTCAGTGATCATGCTTCAATTATCTCTCTCTGGTCTCGTGATTGTCCATTTACAACAAGTCATTCTGAAATTAAACTTCATTCTGGTGATATACAGCTTTTTGAATGCTTATGGAATTATCTCGGCTCTGTTCATCATTTTAATTATTTTACATTTAACAGTACATTTTATATATCAGTGCTGAGCCATTAACCTATTCACAAAGTTAGGTTGGGAGCTGGGTCTATACTACACAAACTATGATGACTTTCATCTTGATATGTTAGCGCCGATTTACTCTCTCTGTCTCTCTCCGTGTCTGTCTGTCTCTCTCTCTCTCTTTCGTGACTTTTCCAGATCGTGCCCGTTATAAACCTGTCTCGCGCTCTCTCTGTGCCACTCTCTCTTGTTTGTGACTTTTCCGGAGCGCACGGAGATGCGATCATCTCTCTCTCTCTGTATTTTCTTTCTCTGTCTTTCTCTTGCTCTCTCTCCCTCTCTGTCTCTCTCTCGCTCTCTCTTTCTCTTATTCTCTCTCTCTCTGCTCTGTCTCTCACTCTCCCTTTCACTGTCTCTCTCTCGTTCGTGCGATCATCTCTCTCTCTCTGTATTTTCTTTCTCTTGCTCTCTCTCCCTCTCTTTCTCTCTGTCTCTCTCTCACTCTCTCTTTCTCTTATTCTCTGTCTCTCTCTCGTTCCTGAATTTTCCATATTTAAACCTTGGGTTAATATTTACATTGTCTTTAAGGGTATTGTATTAAACTGAGATCCAAATGAAATTAAAAAGATCTGTGAAAACTATAAAAACAGGCATTGGGATCTATATATATATATATTTCCAAACATTTGAAGTGTATATGAAATATCTTAACTACACTGAAATATTCAGTGTCTTACTGTCCTTGTCCCTTACCAATGCATGTGTTTCCTTCCACTAGTTTGCGATCTCCACGGCAGCTGCAGTTCACCCGTCCCTCTGAAGTCAGCAAACACAGATCTTCACAGCCTCCATTACTGGTTTGACATGGAGAGAACTCACCTGTGTGAGCACATGTACACACAGAGACAAGATTAACTGAGCACTGCTAACGGTTGTGTTTTTCTGAGCTCATAAGCAAGCAGGGAAATGAAAATAATTTAAAATCGTGATCATAATCTGTTGAATGACGAGGCTGAGGGACACAGTGTTACTCTACAGAATACACATGACATATTAAACTATTTTTAGGTTGCTGTCACTTTAACATCCTAATTATTGTAATTCATCGTCTGATTAAACCCACAGCTGTTGGTGTCCTTGGCCACTGCAATGATGCCCATGGGCTGCTGGGGGATATCAGCTCGCAGCACTTTCATATCCCTGCCGTATTTATCCGCTCGGAGCACAGCCCTGCGCACCCAGTCCGTCCAAAAGATGTACTCTCCATACACGGCCAGGCCGAACGGGTGCACAGGCTCATTCTTCAGGACCACCTACACACATATGCAAAGAGGGGAAATGTGGAAATATGCATATACAATACAACAAATAAATACAACAAATAACCGTCTTAATTCGGCCTGCACAACTAATTGTAATAAATTGTATTAAAAACTAAGCATATATCAGCTAAATTAGTCATGAATTTTATATATACATAAAATCATAAACATAAAAAAAGCTAAATAATGTTTGAATGTTTAAAAATGATAACAAATGTAAATATTAAATTTGTTTTGTTGAAATGAAACAAGGTTTTGCCTAAAATACCTAAAATAAAGTAAACTGAAGTCAAATAAATTGCCACCGAGCCCATAAGACATCAGCCCTCTAGGGAGGCCGCAGCCCACGGGCTAAATGAGGCCCACCTTATAAGAGTACTATAAATTACTATAATGTAGATGCACTCTAAGTGACAAAAATAGACATATTGTAAGTGATTCAAGATTCTTAAACGGTGTTGTGCACTCAGAAACCTGCAGGTTCACTCACAAAGCGGTTACTGCCGTCATACTCGCAGCGCTCGATCTTGTCCAGTGTGGCGTCGGAGAAGTAGAGCTTCTCTGCCCGGTGGTCTATAGCCAGGCCGTTGGGTGTGCGGATGCTGTTGCCCACGATCACCAGCACATTGGCCCCAGACAGAGATGATCTCATGATGCTGGGAGACAGCTCGTTCCAGTTCGTCCAGAACATCAGCCTGCAGTCAGAGAGTGAGTATAACAGAGTTAAAACAGTTAGGAATTGGATCACCGGTCCAAGTTTGCCCGGTGTCCGAAATGTCTTTTGTTTAGTTTTGCTTTAAAGACATGAAAGATATTATTCAAGATTAAAGAGGATTGTCACACAAATACAATGTGCAGCGAAACGTAACTGTTCTTACGCTCCCACTACAAAGGGGGTCAACAAATAAATGTAAAAATCCCATTAGAATAAAGGACTAATAGCAGTAAGTAGATACTAGTGCATACTGGTGTATACTAATAAAGGTTTACTGCATAGGCCATCAAGAAAAGCTGAAGCTGATATGAATATGAAAGCTAAGATGGCCCAGTTGGGTTCCTCACCCCTGGCACTCGTCCAGGGCGAACGCCCGGGGGTGGTCGTCTCCGGACATGGTGACCACTGTCTCTCTGTGGAAGGCCCCACTGCGTGACTGGTCCACTGTGTGCCGCGTGATGGTGGAGGTGGTGTAGCTGGTCCAGTACAAAGTATCCCAGGCCCGGTGATAAGCCAAGCCCTCCACTGAGCCCACGTCTGCATTTAACAGAAACAGACCAGTGAACTGACTGATGGGTGGTAAATGAAACTTCTAAGTTACCATTTAAAAAGCTCTTAAGCGACAATAGCAGTGTTGACTTTGGTCTTAAGCAGTGTTGACTTTGGTGCATCCTATAAATCAAATGTGCACATAATTTATTATTTACCAATAAATAATGCTGTACTGTTTGAGTCTCTCAAGTCAAAACACAAAGGTAAATTCCACAGACTGAAGCTAATAAAGACTGTTCAACTGATTATATTGCATGAAGTCAAATTAAACAATAAAGCCCACAAATGCAGACCTTTCCTTGAAAGGACCCTTCCCTGAAAGGAGTGCTTTTTCTTCTCCTCAAGTACACTCCTCCAAGCATTCCATCGACACAGATTTAAACACATTATAATTTCTACATTTTCTCTTTACATGCAGCTCCTTTTTCTATCATTTTATTTAATTTTGTAAAAGACAAGCACGTCAGATGGACTCCCAACAGTGGGCTCTGTTCCACACAGTTAGCAGGTATGTACTGTTCCAGGTTTCCAATTTTACATAACTCTGTGTGTGCGAAGGCAGCACAGACGGTATCAGTCATTCATTTTATGCATGGCTACCTGTGCACACAGGTCCCATCTCCTTATTCATGCTGACTCCATTGGAAAAAGCACCAGGCAAACTCTCAAATATTTAAAAACTCCCACAAATGCATATATAGTGGGGCATCATGCTGTTAGAGCATTTACAAATAGGGTAATTCCATATCAAAGCATACAGAACTACAGATGTGTTGCTTCATTGCTGAAATGTCGTTATGTTTTACAGTAAAGATGTACCAGACATATTTACGACATAAACGCAGCTCACATAGAAAGTCATGTTTAGGGTTTAACACCTCCAGATAAATGACTTCCAGACACGGAGACAAACATTTGTTCTCTCTGACTAAAACAAAACAAATATTATGGGATTCTCATAGGAAAAACTAAATGAGTCAGATAGGTCTAGACACTGCTCTAATTGGCACATCAGCTAAAAGCCAGTAGTAAAGACTAAAGTGCACTAAACACTGATCAGTCATGATGTTAAAACTAACGCTCTAATGTAGTGTAGATCAGCGGGTCCCCAACCTTTATTTCGTTATGGACCGGTGTAATATCAGAAACTGCTGCTTACAGATTCCACGACTGCTGTGGCCCCGCTTGCTGGCAGGAATGGGTACTGATGGCATTCCGCGCTGGCCCAAATGGACCAAAATTACCTGGCTGGCCAGTCCAGCCCTGCCCATTACTGACACTATGAGCTACAACAACAGATCAATTCTTGCTGTGTGCCCAGAAACTCCCATTTCTGTCTTCACCCTGAACATAAAGCACTAAATTAAAGAGACCAACATACACCTCTCAAACTCTCCTTCACTCTTTAACTGCACACTCTTCCCAGTGATTTAAGGGCCACAGCTAATAGACAACATACAGCCAAGAATGATCTCTAGCCGTAATGCTTTTACGAGGTTTCGACCATATCTCAGTCCTTATCGTCCAGCGTCAGTGCGCGGAAGCGTCTACGTTACGGACTATCTGCCCATAAAAGGGACAGACCACTGAGCTGTTTACTCATGCTTTTAAAAAAAATCAATAATTGCTCTTTCTTGCAAATGCAGACGATGTGAGGGAAGTGAGCAAATTAAATACAAGCTCTAAGCCAAAAGCCTCACAATGAGCTAGTTATGCAATGGCCACACAAATCGCTCTTAAGTCAGCTGGAAGCAATCAAATCATGTCAACGTTCCAAGAAAGTGTTGTCATTTGTTGGATCTATGTTGCAGTAGAGGGGAAAGGAGGAAGTAAAACATGGAACATGTTGAAACGGGACAAAGTCCATCTCAGAGAATCGAGGAAAAGTCCCTCCCACTCTATTTCAGCCCTCCTCCTTTCAGCTTTCTATGATGTTGCAGACCTTCAGTGAGCCATCAAGGTAGAAGACAGGTGATCTCATAAGAATAAGTCTTTCTTTTTCTCTCCAGGTTTGGAATGCATGACGCAGAAGAGGAATAAAGATTCTGAAGAGGCTTTAAATTGGCGGCCTAGTGGAGACCAAATCTGGGCACTTAGCATCAAGTAAAATCGACTGTTTTTAATGCAGCCTGGCAGGAGGGTGCCCTTAGCCTTGGAGAGCTTTGTTCTTCAAGGTTGCCTGGTTTCACACAATCAATACCAACTCTCAAGTGAGCTACCGGCTGGATTCAGGGACATTTCTGAGCGTCTGTGATCCTGGAAGTGCCTACCTTTAATGACTCAAATGGAGAAAAGTGAGGTCATTATCTTCTAGAAGTGTTTGACGGACTGACCCCTTTGGGGACCTTGACAAAGTGATTCCTAAAAAGATGCTCCATCAAAAGTTCTACTTTGGTACACTTGCTTGCTGACTCGAAATGCTTGAAAACACAGTGACAACCAAACTGCTCGAGCCTCATTAAAATCCCTTTTGTTGGCTGAAAGTTGGTGCGGTCTCTAAGGATCAAACAGGTTTTAATGCAAAGAGGGACACTCCAAAATCAGATCTCTGCTACTAAATGTGACCAATGCAGAGTACCTTTATATTAGCGTTGAGCCTTCAATTAGTGCTGCAGCATGTGGCGTTGATGGAGCGATAAGACTTTCAAAGGGCTAGTCATTAATGCTTGGCTCTAGCGGTGCAAGGTGTATCAGCTCCAGCAAGAGTATGCCATTCTGCAATCCCACACAGCAATCATTACCAGACTTTCAGTACCCATTAGCAGGATTATCATCAGTATATTGCGGATGGCTGACCGGGAAACGGCAGTGAATGGCAGCCATAATCCAGCACTGAGAATAGAATGGGACATTCAGCAGGCCCTGGTGCCCACTTTGGACGCTCTGATAATAGGGATTGGACTGCTGGGTCACTCACTAGTCATCTTCATCTTGGCGGGGAGGAGGCATAAGAGAGGCTCTCGATCTGTTCATGGGACAGACATGCTATTACTTGCTCTAAGTGCCTCGGACGTACTGCTACTACTCTCTTTACCTTTCCACACAGCAGCCATTGCCCTGGGCAACTGGCCCTTCGGCAGCTTCCTATGTAAGGCTACCAGTTTCCTAGGAGTAGCCAGCAACACAGCGAGTGCATTCACACTAGCCGCACTTGCAGTAACGCGCTATTTTACTGTGGTACACCCAACCTGGTCATACCGCTCAAGCATGCAGCGCTGGCTACAAGTTTCTGCAGCCCTGCTCTGGTTACCAGCTGTGGGGTTGGCTGCGCCACAATTCGCCTTCCGAACTGTCGGCACCATTGCTGCAACGCACTGCTTCGCCTTCCTGTCTGACATCAGCCAAGTGGTCTACAGCATTGCTCTCTTCCTGTTCGGCTTTGCACTGCCTCTAGTAGTCATCATTCTCATGTATGCCAAACTCTACAAGTTCCTGAGCAGGACCCGCAGGCAGGACCGCGCACCACATCTGCAGCGCTACCAGAAGCAGGTCACCCAAACCATTGCCCTGCTGGTTGTAGTCTTCACCGTTTGCTGGCTGCCCTCCTATGCCCTTATGTTCTCTCGGGTGGGTCAGAGTATTGACAGTACACCAGAGTTTCGCTCACTGGCTATGTTTGCTCGGCTTCTGGCCACCTCCTCATCTGTGGTCAACCCACTACTCTACGCCTTTGTGTCCCGGAAGTTTCGGCGGGAGCTGCTGGATCTGGGCAGGGTGCACTGCAGGGATCGTTCCATGCCACATTGGCTCAGGTGTTGTTCAGACAGAAAGAGGGACATGGTACAGCCCTTTAACCCAACAGAGCTGGACACCACACCTCCATAATAAATTCACTATGAACATGTAAATGTAAGGTAAATACCTGCTTCAGTGATCCATTGTCATTATATTAAAAAAAATCAATAAGAAAATATTTCCCTGGATATGAACGATTACACAAAAGGAAATGCAAGGAACTGTCATTTCAGTTTTTATGAAACTGTCATTTGGTAAAAGACTTGAAAAGAAGAACTGGGGGAAGTGTGATATCATGTCTGTTTACTTATCCAAACATAAAAGTAGCTTTCCCCTTTACTTATAGATTTAGCTTTTGATTTAGCATAAATAATCTTCTAGACTATGAATGATGTTACAGATAAAGATAAGGTGTTTACAGAGTATTTTGCATCTGTTTGTTTAACACAGTAAACATTGGAAGCCAAGTTCAAATATGTTCTGTTACCAAACCATAACACATTGTTATTCATCCAAAAGTGAATGTATGACACTAAATTGACTGTTATAGTCATCAGGCAAAAAGAAAAAAAAATTGCTTAATACCTTCACTGTCTACAGTGAAAGTATTAGCAGAATCAACCAAACAGACTCTACATATGCAGGTTTGTTATACTCACTTAAGCCATGACTGCTGCTATGACTACTTGAATCTGCAAACAGACTCAGAGAGACGGATGAGCATCTGACGTTGCTACTTATGCTCAGTTATCCATGCTTGTGTCAGACTCCTTTTACATGAGCAGTGTGTGTCCAATGGGGTACTCAGCTTTGTTAAAGGGTGTGTCAGTAGTGCACTTACTCTCGACAATCGTCTTGCGTTCAGAGCCATCGTCGCTGATTTGCTGGATATTGCCGAAGTGAATGTCGCTATAGAAGATCCGGTTTGCTCCTTTCCCGCCTCCGCCCCTGTGGTCAAATGTGAGGGCAATGACATTTTTCATGTGATCGGGGTCCTCAAAGGGCTTGATGGGTGCATTGAGGTTGGTTTCATCTGACAAGTGGATGCTCTTCAGGATGGTGCGTTCGGAGTACAGCAGGTAGCCGTCGTAGTCCCGGCATGTACGTCCGTCATCAGCCAGCATACCGTGGGCACAGGCGCAGGTACGTGCACTATTACCACGGTACAGGCAAAGCTGCTCACAGCCACCGTTGTTCTCCTTACAGACGTTGGTACCTGTAATCATTAAGTCATGAATAACAGAGGAAAGACATTAAGGCTTGCTTTGAAGGAATTCTCCAAAATTCTGTAAGGTGTTGGTCCGCAAGTCTGGAATTGCAGTGCACTCCCCCTGTACATTTAAATGGTTTCACAGCTCTTTGCTTTAACGTAAGGAAAATTAAATTGCTGATTAGTTTGATCTGGTGTGAGCAGGACAAAAAACAAATGCATAGTAGGGCACTCCAAAACCAGAGTGAGGGACCACTGGCATAAGGCATAAAGGTTGTGTTGACTGGTCCTTCCATTCACTGTCAGCCACATTGGCAGATTTGCATTAAAGTCTCCTTTCAGTGCCTGGCAACTGTTTGTTGCTGTCCTGGCTATTGTCAGTATTTTTCATGTGACAAGAGATAACCCTGTTTCTGTCATTACAACGCATACCCTACCTTGTTGCCGAGCTCGGTTGAAGACTTTGATGTCCTTCAGCTGGACACCAATGCCCGTCCTCAGATAAACCATGTCCGTGGCGTTGTTCTTATTGCCCCTCTTGATGGAGCCATTGGCATGAGTTCTGAACATACAGAAGACAGATGGCTGGTCAGCAACATGTAAATGATTAAATTTGCACTCAGTCACTGTGAGAGAGTAAATAAGTGTAGTACAGTTTACCTGTCACTCCAGTAGATGTAGTTTTCGAACACTGACACAGCAAACATGTCCATATTATGAACAGCCAGAACCAGATCCCGGTTCCCTCCTGTCTCCAGATTAATACGCTCAATTTTGTCTGTACGAGCATCACACCAGTAAAGTAGACCCTCCTAAACACACACAGACACACACACACACAGACACACACACACAGACACACACACACAGACACACACACACACACACACACTTAATTACTGGCTTGGCCCATATAAAATGGAATGTACTGTCAGGACACTACAAAACACCTTTCTGCAAAACTGTCCTAGAACCGGCACAAAATGTGGCCATGCACTAACCTCATAGTCAATGGAGATTCCGTTAGGCCAGCTGATACTAACGTTGACCAGGACCAATCTTTCAGAGCCGTCAAGTCGAGACCTCTCAATACGAGGGTACTGGCCCCACTCTGTCCAGAACAGGTACCTTAAATGTACCGCAAAAGAGATCAACCATCACTCCTTTTTCCCCACACAATGCAACACATGATCATCGGTCAGCCGTGTACGCACTACAATCATCATGGCAGTGCAGATATTTCCAGATTAATAATACTGGAATAATAGTCGTCCTTTTTCAGAATGTTCTAAAACACATGGATTCAATCACACTCACTTCCAGCACTCACACTCACTCTTTCTCTTACCCTCTCGCCGGATGCACGGCAATGGCACGGGGTTTGTCTAGGCCATGAGAAATGACCACATAGCGGAAAGAGCCATTGAGTCTGGCCACCTCAATCATGTCAAAGCCCTGATCTGTCCAATAGATGTTTCCTGCACAAAATGTAATAAAAACATGAATGAAATGATCAGTAAAGCCAAACCACATATATAACACTTTTAGAAAACAGTGTAGGCTCATATAGCACACAGACTGTGAACCTTTAAACTGGCATGTTTTGATTCCATGACTTATCCATTTGAAATGACACATGCTTGATTAAATAGTATTATAAAGGAGAAAGCATATGTACCCTTGTTTACGTGTGTGTGTGTGTGTGTGTGTGTGAACCTGAAAGTCTAAACCCTGACCTGCAATCCAGTCAACGGCAATGCCCTCCACACGTCCGATACCATTGGTGACCACATCTTCTCTCCAGGTTTGGTCTCTCTTGGCTCGGCTGATGGTGCTCAGACCCATGTCAACCCAGTAGATGGTGTCATTCTCTGTAGATCACACAGCATCAAGAAAGACTTAAGCTTGGCTACTGTTGACAAATTTAAAAGGTCTGTACTTCTACTGAAGAATAGATTTGTAAAGAATCTGGTTTGTAATGCATAAGTGTTGTATTAACACTCACCAGCATGAAAGTCAATGCCCACAGCAAGAGAGGTGCCCGACACTGGCACAAGGGCATCAGATTTGTCACTTGGGTCCAGAGGGATGCCACGGATGCCCTCGTGCACTGAATAAAGCAGGAAGGAGCCCATACCTGCAAATACACACAGAAATAAGGAATTTTACCCACATGGAGCTGAAGCGCATTACATGGAGCTACATCATGAGAGCAAGACCTTGTTGAGTCATACCTTCGCAGGACTGCTGGCCGCTCCTCAGGCTGTAGCCTGCAGTGCACATACACGCTCTGCTGGTGGGGGAGGTGGGCAGACACAGCTGAGAGCAGTCGCCGTTGTTCTTGGTGCACAGGTTCGTACCTTTGACATGAAACATTAAAGGTTTAATTGCACTCAATATTCCCTTCTTACATTCAAATACAGCATATTAACACACTGACACTCACCTTTCTGTTGAACGGTCTCATTGTAGACCTTCATATGCATCACAGGTGAAGTGCTGTTCCTCAGAACCTGCCAGTTTCCTCCGTCTTTTTCACAGGTGCCCACCTGGTCTGTGCCTTGATCCGCCCACCACAGTTTGTCCCCTGTGCACAAGCAACAGAAATAACAATTAATGGTGCAAAATCTCTGACCTCAGTGTTCTGAATATATTATTAAACATTAGGAACTTATTAATTACATCACAAAAGCTATAATTTCACCATAGTTCTATCTCTGATTGATGTGATTCATAACTGCTCGAAAATACATGGAATATACAAATGTGTTTGGAGGAAGTGTTTATAAAGCAGTGAGATATAGACAATCAAAATACAACCATCCATTTAGGATCTTTTTACTTAAACTCTTTCCTCTTCACTGAATATTGCTATAATCCAGGGCTGGCCAGAATTTCGGAGTATTTGCTTATGATGTTTATTGCTATAATCAGAATTTGAAAATTTTGCCTTCAATACACTAGACCACATAAAACTAGGAGAAAATGGCATTCATCAGAAAGACATGATGTAATGCTGAACACAGCCAAACCTCCACCCTATGATTTCACAATTTCTCCTTTCCTTTAAAAACAATGACGCAGAGTAAGATATTAAAAATGGCTCATTTTCAGTTCCTCTTTAAATGATGTAACATTGCTTGTTATAATGATAATGTAATCTTGAGGACCAAGTGAACAGTGACTTTCCCACTGGTAAAACCAGCCCATCTGACAATGAAAATATATCAATAAACAAACATGTGAGACATTTAAGTCTTGTTTATCATAATTGCTATCTTAGGCAAGTTAATGTTCTGTCTGATAATGAATCTGATGAGATTTGTCTTACATATAGTTTACATATATGTATATATTTTACAATACATATGTCCCTATTTATATTTCTAGATTGTATAGTGTACTTTTTTATACTGTACTGCTGGTATAGTATTTTATTCTATTGTTTTCTTCATGTTTTTTGCTCTTAACTTCTGTCCACTTTCTGCTGAGACAAAGCAAATTTTCGACTTGTGGGACCAATAAAGGTTTTTCTTATCTAAACTTACAGCATAATGTTTTATTTCACTCATGTTTACAAAAAGGGATATGTATGTAAAATTGAAGTATTAAGTAATAAATCAAATGAAGACTTTCACATAGTGGCAATGGATATTTGGACTCTCAAACGCGAGAATAAGAGACATATTGATTATATAGAGTAGTCAGAAGCCTCTCACCCATAACAGCCAGAGCTGTAGCTTTGGTCAGTTTGCCCTTCACCGCCTCTACGATCTCCAGGCCTGTGCCGTCCAGCTTGCAGCGGTTTATGGTGCTGTTGCCTGAACTGATCCAATAAAGTCTTTCCTCATGAAAGTCAATGGAAAGCCCTATTGGAGACCAGCAGAGAGCAGCCACACTCAAATACAATCAAAACCACTTCATGACACAGGCTCAAACTACGGCAGTTTTTTAAAGTTTACAACAGTCAACACCATCAGGGATTTTGATTGGTTACTTACCCACAGGGGTTTTCTGATTGGTGAAGATTAAAGTACGGTTGCTGCCATCTGTGTTTGCCATGCTGATGTTGTCTCCATCCGTCCAGTACAGCTTCCTGGAAAACAATAAGACACATGACATTAAGCAAATGAGGATAATACTAGACAGGTTTTTCTAATGAAGTTCCTCTAATTATTTTGCCATTATTTATGGTTTAATATTGTCACATTGGTAAATGCCAGAGGTGGGAACTAATCTGGGTTGAGGATGTGGCATGAAAAAACGAACAAATGCCAGAAGCAGCTGACGCAACAAAATTGACATGTAAGCATCTGCTAGCCTTCACCCTTCCCAGAATTGGTGGTATAACACAATTAAAGGAGTCCTACCTCGTGGGTGGAACTGAACGTAATTACAAAACAGGGGTGTGAATAGGAGACTAAAAAGGGGGTGAAATGAAACAGCTATAAAGAATTGTTGGCTTCACTTCAGTCACCCAGCAGCTGCTGCTTTTGGAGTCAGGGCCAATGAAACAGTGCCTCCTCGCTGGGGGCAGCCACGTGTTGGGACCTCAAAGACCACACCATGAGGGTAATTTAAGACTATCCTTTCTCCAGCTCCTAGGCTCCAAAAACGTCCCCGCTTTTGTTTGCGTGACTTTACAGCTCTGGCCTCTTTCATTCTTAGCAAACAAACAGCCTCATGGCATCCCCTGCTCCCCTCCCCACACAGGTTCCCCTTCATTCCAGTCACTAGCTTTCTCTGAAAACCGCAGAGCCATATGGTCCAGACATCTGCTGCTTTTAAGTGCCTTTCTCAAAACAGCACTCAACAAAAAAAGAGGGAACAGAGGAAAAGTTAAACGGAGATTAAAGCCTTATTTATGTGAGTCTGCATGTGTGCCAGTTCCATTAACGTCTCCCAAAACTGACCGTGTCTTTCAGAAGATGAGTTTTAGTGTTTAGGTTTAGTGTTAGAATTGATTTCTTGATAACAGGAGTGACAGCTTGATAACAGCATGTGAGCGAGTGCCAGTGGAGACACTAACCCAAGCATGGGATGGACCACCAGGCAGTGGGGTTTGTCCAGTCCGTGAATGACCGAGTTCTTAAAGGAGCCGTCCAGGCGAGCCACATTGATCTGCTTCTTGCTGGCATCATAGCTGGTCCAGAACAGATTCCTGGACACCCAGTCCACAGCCAGCCCCTGTGCATTAGGGATGTCTGTAATAGGAGCACAAATGGGTTAAAAAAATATCTTGAGCAAAGTTAAAGGTTCTGCCAAAAACAAACTTTGCTGAATTGTCCCAAACCCAAATGGCTGCTTCCTTATTATGTCCTTGTACTACAAAATGCAGCAAACCAACCATGTTTTCCATTTCATTTATCTCTAACCTTTTTTAAAATGGGAAGTACAATGAGGAGAAATTGTTGTATGACATCCTCTTGTCTAAAGATGGACAAAAGAACACTTGACAGAAACCACAATTTGAGATTTAGGGTGCAGTTTCTTCAAGGTTGATTGATGTTGGCTTCCAATATAAGTGCAAATTTCAGAAGTCTTGGCTGATAGACCAAATCTGAGGTCAAATTTTAATTTCGGTTTTGCTCAAATCCTTGCTTCATGTGAAGCTGAGCAGGAAAAGTGTTAAGCAGGTTTGACTGTTACCTGCAGAAACCACAGTCTCCACCCCTGTCCCATTGATGAAAGCTCTTTTGATCATCTGAGTCCGCACATCAGACCAGTAGATGCGCTGCTCCAAGGCATCATAATCCACCGCCGTCACATTATCAATGACGGGCACAGTGAAGGAGATGATGTAGTTGTAATAGGGATTGTCAATGTCCACCCCTCTGATCTCAATCTGACGAGCGTATAGAAGGAACTGTCGAGACTCTATACCGGGAGATGACAGAAGAGGAATAAAACTGAATAAACGTGGTCACCATA
Source organism: Clupeocharax schoutedeni (assembly GCA_037974565.1). Classification (NCBI taxonomy): domain Eukaryota; kingdom Metazoa; phylum Chordata; class Actinopteri; order Characiformes; family Alestidae; genus Clupeocharax; species Clupeocharax schoutedeni. The sequence goes on from JBBPDH010000130.1 coordinate 4,359,678, forward strand.
ATCACATCATAGGACATCATATAGAGTATAAAATTAGATAGAACTTAAACATTATACACAGGCAGGCAGAACAAGATGCAATACATCACACAGGACATCTTAATATTCAAATCAGTGAAAGAAATAGTCCTCTATAGTGTGTGTGAATGAATGAGAGTCTACAAACAGCGCAGTACTACTGTCGGCTGATCTGTGGAGAAATGCCAAGGTACTGACCACCACTGCGTGTGCGCACACAGAATACTGAAGAGCAGCAGCTCTGCCTCAAATACTGATCAGAGAGAGAAGAGAGAGAGAGAGAGAGAGAGGGAGAGAGAAGAGAGAGAGAGAGAAGAGAGAGAGGGAGAGAAGAGAGAGAGAGAAGAGAAAGAGAGAGAGAGAGAAGACATACAGAGAGGAAGACAGAGAGAGAAGAGACAGAGAGAGAGAGAGAGAGAGAGAGATGAGACACAGAGAGAGAGACAAGACAGAGAGAAGAGAGAGAGAAGAGACAGAGAGAAGAGAGAGAAGAGACAGAGAGAGAGAGAAGAGAGAGGAGAGAGAGAGAGAGAGAGAGAGTGAGAGAGAGACAGAAAAATGAAGGTCAGGGTAAGAGTGAAGTGGGAAATTAAGAGAAGGCAGACAGAAAAGAGCAAAAGACAGGAAAGTGCAGACTGGAAAGATGAGCAAGAGCAAAAGAGTGATAGACAAAGAGAGAGTGACAGAGCAATAGAGCCAGTGAAGAGGAAAAACAGAGTGAGCAACAGAGAGAGAGCGAAAGGATGAGAAATAGAGTGTAATAAAGTGATGACAGCAAGAATTAAAGACGGCAACAAAGGGAAAGAGAGCACTGGAGATTGAGAGTGAGAAAGAAAAGCTCAAAAAGAAGAGGAAAGAAATTAACAACGAAAGTGAAAAAGAGAGGGGGAGCTATAGAGAATACAAAAGAGAGTAGAGTGTGAGATAGAGATCTATAGAAATAGAGAAAACAAGTCAAGAGTTATAGAGAGTTACAGAGAGAGAAGAGAGAAAGAAAGAGAGAAGAGAGAAAGAGAGCTCCTGCTGCTTAATGTCAGTGTTAATAGCGAATGACTGTGACTCCCTCTGTTCCAATCAGTCTGATCTTCACAAAGCCACCGTTGAGGTCACACTGCAGAATACTAATCTCCGCTGTAGTATCAGTGCATCAGAGCGCACAGGTCACACTGCAGAATACTCAACACTGATCTCAGTTCAGCACAGCAGGACAGCAGACATGTTTAGTGGAGACACTGTGTTCCAAACGGGACTCGCCACAAAATTGTAAGTGCCCTGCTCCTCACATCTTCAGTAAAACAGAGCATCTGCTGGCACAGTGGTTGTAATATGTAACCAAAGGGCTTTACACTTTTATTAATGAGTAGCAACTGAACTACTGCTACAGAGTTGCTCTACTAAAATTTAATATGCGATAAGTGTCAGCGAAGCAACTGATGTTTTGCTGCCTGTCAGTAAATATGCAACTTCCATCCACATCTCAAATATGACTGAAGGCTCTCCTGAAGGCTATGATTGTTGAATAGAAAGCCTACCGTAGCAGGTTTGGCCGTCTGGCTGCAGCTTCATGAGGTGTGGGCAAGCGCAGGAGAACGTCTGGTTGTAGTTGATGAGGCACAGATGAGAGCATGGGCCCTTCCCACCGTTGGCACCACAAGGGTTGGGAGCTGATGAGATAAACAGGAAACAAAGATGATGTGGCTGCAGTACACACTCTGAATCAATCAGCTCAGCTCATGTCTATGCTTTCATGGGTGTTTTGTAACATAAAAAAATCATTTAAAATAGTCAGGTTTCCATAAATTAGGATATGAACTATACTTCTTGAAACTTTAACAACATTTACAAAACATATACAAGCAAAGTATCGTTTTAAAGCCAAAAGAAAACATGAGATGATCTACCAGAATTCACTTGAGATATTACCAATTGATAGCATTTCCTACTTGAAACTAAACAGCAAACAAGGTGGGTTTACCAGAATGAAGTCACTGCTTGTTAATGGGAAATGTATGTGTATTTGCTTAACCCTGGTGATAAGTGCTATTTTGACTATGACCTCCAAAGTACTGACCCTGTGGCTGTCTGGACGGGTGATAGACCTGCAGGTCAAACGGCTGGGTGTTGGTCCTCTGCACCACCGTAACATTATGTCCAGTCCATTTGTTGGCCTTCGCCAGTGTGTTGGTGCGCCAGTCAGTCCAGTAAACCTCCCCTCCATACATGGTGACAGCAAAGGGGTGGGACAGGTACTCATGTCCCCGCAGGACCTCGATCAGGCCAGAGCCATCATAGGCTGCTGAGTAGATGGCGTCAGACCTAGGGACATTAGGGACATGTCATACTTCAGTAAACAGGACAGGTTTGGGGAGCGCAGTGTGCTATTGATAAGCTCTGTGCGTGTTTACCTAGCGTCAATCCACAGAATACGGCGCTCCAGGTAGTCCACAGTGAGGCCGTTAGGCCAGCCTCCGCTGCCAGTTTCTCTGTGGATGGTGCGACGGCCATCACCGCTCATGGAAGCTGCTTCTATCCTCGGAGAACTGGCATCCCAGTCCGTCCAGAACAAGATACTGAAAAAAACAATGAGAAATCCAAACTCAGGACACCACTTAATATTTCATTGGCATTCCTTAACTTAGCAGTCAACCCACAGACTAATCTCACAAATACATACAAAAAATTAAATAAATAATTTTTGGCCACCACAAGCTGCCCGGATATTTTTAAGTCACAGCTGAAGGTTTTGGAACTATAAAGGAGGAATGGAACACCATTCTCCTAAAGATATTTCCACAAAAAAGTTGCTCCAAACTTCCCACTGGTGTTCAATTATGTGGAGATTTGGGGACTGTGAATGTAATAGCTTGTGATTTTCATAATTTTCATTAAAACATTCAGTATATCCTGTGGATGGGCCATCATCACTACCATTAGCATAAAAAAAGTAATCATCAAGTCGTTAGACATACAAGTGAATATTAAATATATCTGCATGCATGATGTGTCTCACCCATCTCTAGGGTCGAGGGCAATGGCTCGAGGGTGTTCCACCTCTCCGGCCAGCAGAGTGGTACGCATGGTGCCATCAAGCTTGGCCACCTCGATCTGGTCCAGGTTACTTTCCACCCAGTAGATGTTTCCAGCAATCCAGTCCACAGCCAAGCCCTCTGGAGTTGCCAGACCATACTGGATCACCACTTCAAAACTGGTCAGAGCTGGACAAAAACCATAAGATAAGGTTGCACTCTCGTAATGTTATCCTCTCGTAATGTTATCCTCTGTATAAACCTGGGGGTGTATTCCATGAAACAGGATTAAGGGAAAGTCTGACTTACTTTCCCTTGAAATAAGCCAGACTTTTGCTTAATCCTGTTTCATGGAAAACACCCCAGGTCTTACATGTCACATTATTGCATTAAAATCATTGCTAAAATGTCCCCAAATTCTTGTGAGACAGTGTATTTCCACAGAGGGCAGAATGTGTTATTCGAGCAGTATGCCATCATTCAGGGTGACAGGTAAACAGCTACAGAACAGAACGCCTTGACAGAAAACATCCTTTAAATGTCTCTTGCTGTCCTCTGTTGTCTCACCGTGTACAGCGCAAGTCATCTCATCTGCCACAATGATGCCAACATATGTAAGCTGACAAAAACAACTTGAAAACATCTGTCTGACACTATCTCTCATGCATAGTGAGGCTCTAGGTGCAGGCATGCATTCAGAGACCAGCATCCTGCGGACAGCATGCTGCACTAAGCCTATTGTCCACACACACTCCACAGTAATCAGTGGCCTGGGCCGCTGCAGTCTGGCCTTTAAACTGGAGGAGGTGAGGAAAAAGCTCTGCCACTCCACGTTTTGTTGCTGGCAGCCACGCTGGCTGTGTTTCCACTTAGCTCTGAGAGGAAACCTCAGCAATATGAAATGCGATTTAGACGTATCTGGATATAGAAGAGTGTTTGTTTTGAAGGGGAAGTTGTGTTTCTGAAACTTGACTGAGGCTGTTTGTGGTCATGGAAGCAGCCTCAGTCAAGTCTGATGAATGGCCTGTAAACATTCTCTCAACAACAAACGCGAAGCCTCCATGGATCTGTCTAGTTTGTTCAACAAATCCCAAACACACTCAAATGATATCTTGAAAGATTGAAATCTAGGGAATTTGGAAGCTATATCAACATCTTGAACTCTATGTCAGGTCCCTTTCATGAAGTGAGTGTGGCAGGGTGCCTCTTCCTGCTGGAAAAAGGCCACAGCCATTAGAGAACATCATCGCTATGAAGGGGTGTACTTGGTCTGCAACCATGTTTACGCTGGTGGTACATCAAAGCAACATTTAGGACGCCTCTGCCAGCTTGCCATCTTCCCATAGAGCATCCTGGTGCTATCCTTTCTGAGCACACCTGGCCATGCACATGATGTGAAAGAAAACATTATTCATCAGAGCAGACCACCACCTTCTTTTGCACTATGTTCAAGGCCTGAAGCTTATATGTCTAATGTATATGTTACTGGCAGTGGACAGGGATCAGCATGGGCACTCTGACCAGTCTGCAGCTAAGCAGCACAATATGCAACAAGCGCGTGTGTTCTGACGCCTTTCTATCAATCAAAATGACCTCTTCTGCAATTCTTGCCACAATAGCTGCTAGCCTTCACTATCCCTGTGCATAATTAGCTTTGGGCACTGATGAACCTATCGGCACAGATGAACCTGGTTGCCCTTTCATAGATCATTTTTGGTAGGCACTAACCACTGCATACCAAAAACAGCCCACAAGAGCTGCGGTTTTTGCTCTTGTCAAAGTTGTTCAGATCTTTTTACTTGCCCATTTTCCCCTGCATTCAATATCAATTTCAAGAATTGCTCACCT
>JBBPDH010000130.1:4370194-4381681 GCA_037974565.1 Clupeocharax schoutedeni
GCAGAGGTTGAATTTCGTGCTGTTCACACTGTGTGCAGTGGTGTGTTCACGTATGACAAATGGTCACTTTCACTTCAGTCCACTTCACGCTTACACGGGTGTGCAACTCTATAAGCCTGAATAAAACAAGCTGTGACTACAGAGTCAGACTGAGGCCCTACAGCACACTCTGATGGTGCTATAGTTCGGACATGAGAATGCATAACATATGAGAGAAGTTAATTTGGTATTCAATCACACTTTCCTATTCAATATATAAAACATTTGCGACTACATTCCTTACTCTTGTTAGAGCAACCTGAAAGTAATAGTTTCAAGAAATTTTAAGAACTAGTTGCATTACAGTGCATAATATCAATGAGGCAATTTTACTGTAAGTGGGTAGGTTGGCATATCCTTCGTAAAATAAACTAAAATTAAAATAGTTTTTAACAATACAGTGTCCACTGTGTGCATGCTTTAGTAATGACACATAAAAAATACAGTATTAGTATTTGATACTGACAGATATTCAATATTAAATAACTTGAATCAGGATCGGCCGCCAGTAAAATCAGGACTGGGACATCCCTGGTCCTCAGGGATGGGACGTCTGGCTCTGGCATCATTAGACTGCGGGCAGAGAAGCCGGACCTCATAACGAAAGTCAGGCTTTGGCAGAAGTCTGGCATGGCTAGAACTGGCCCTTTCTTACAGTGAAGTGAGACTAATGACTTCCAGGCACAAGGCTAAGCCAGGCCTAGGGTTCTCTCACACACATTCACACAAGCTGATGCACTTTCAAGCACTCGTTCACGCTCACTGTAAGGAGGGCAGAGTCCATTAGTGCTCTGGAACTGGCTGCGCTGGACAGCAGACCTGTGTGTAAACTGCCTGTCAAACATCCAAGGACACCTTGGCTTCTTTAAAAAAGCAGGAGTGAAAGTAATGAGTCCCAGTTTGAGAGACATGGTGGGTAATATGTAATGGATATTTTGAGTGACAACCCCAGCGCTAGTCTTAAAAAAGTTTAGTCATTGCAAATTGACAAAGAAAAGCTCATTTATAATAAAAATCTGAAACATTTGATTGATGATCACCATGCGATACGGCATCCTTCTGCAAATTTCAGCTCATCATTCCTATTAATTAGCCAAATGTAACTTTTTTTTTTTGTTCTGTGTTTCAACTTATCCGTTTTTAAATTCAGATGAATAAGGCATGCCATTTTCCCCAGGGTGCCCAAATCTTTGCACCCAACAGAACACTCTTATATCCTCAATATTACACAATACACTCTACTCCAAACGCACAATGGGCCAAAACCACGGCCAATCATGGAGCAACTCTGAGTGCAAGACTGAAACCAGAGAGGACAGCCAGAGGAGTGTGTGTGTGTGTGTGTGTGTGTGTGTGTGTGTGTGTATGTCAAGTGTCCTGCACATCTGTTCTTGCATAATCCCCTTAGACAGCAAATTTCACAGCTGTCATTAATGCTGCTTTCCCAAGAGACCCTGTCTCACACACAAACACACACACTCTTCTACCATGCAAGTTTTTTTGGACCCACACATTGCACCACAAGCTGGCGCAGCAGTGTTTATTTGTAGGCAGAGTGCTTGGGAAATCACGATTTACGGGACTTAATGACGAGCCGCATGTCTTCAGTGTGGTTCGGCTTTCGATCCAGGAATATCTGAGAAAGCCACAAGAGCAGCAGTTTTAGGCAGTAAATGGGGATGCTTTCTGCACTCAGCTCCACAGCGTTCCAGTAGAGAGCTTACACAGCACTGTGTGAAACCATAGGCAGGCTGGAAAGTGAGCCGTGTGGTGTTTTCCCAAAAGAACAGAATCAAATTACTGAATGAATGAATGAATGAATGAATGAATAAATAAATAAATAAATAAATAAATAGAAAGGCGTGTAGTGATTCCCTCAAACCCACAATTCACTTCAATTCGCGATATAGGGCACACAATTTGTTCTCTTTATATCGTTCATATTAAAACTAGAATGGAGATGTTAAGCACAGCTGGGTGGGAACACATTTTACTTCCAAAGGACCCCATTACTCTTTTGGTACTATTTCATTTTGCCCAAGCCCGTGAATCTGTTTTCTGATATCACAAAACCAATGAGCTGTTTGTACTGTTACATTACATGAACAGGGTTTACATCCTACATAAAACTCTTATTTCAAAAAGGCTTTCCATTATATGAGCCAATGAAATTGGTACAGACTACTGAAAATGTCATTGGTAACCCAAAACAAGGCCTTTTATGTTTAAACAAAGCAGTCAAAGCAGAACTTTCTGAAAACTTCACTGTTTTGAAAAAGTAAATTGCATAGGTGATTATATCAGGCTGCCAAAGTCTGCGATGTGTCTCCATATGCGATGTGACTCATTTGGTGTGCAAAGCAGCTTTAAAATGATCCTGCTAGCAACTATTCTATTTCTGTGATGTGTCTGTAATCTCACTGCAGTATTTTTGGAAGGAATACAGTTAACTTTTTTGCACCTTGATTCTACAACGCTGGACATTTACTACCCAACTCTGGTGCTAGTTGTTTGAAAACTGCAGTTGAAACAGTGCCATTGCAAGCAATTACACTTTTAATGTCATTACGACGCTAACGCACGTTCCCTGTGATCTGTTTATCCAGAATGCCTCACTGAGGCAGATCTTTCACTGACTGAAATTCTAGATAGAGACAAATTTCTGTGGAATGACTGTCCTCAGGCTGAGCTACACAGGAAGCAGTATTTCAGTTCTGACAGTTAAGCATTTTTGTTTGTTATCCCCAAAGAAGTGGAGCCTGGAACCAATCAGGGTTCCATAATGAATCTACAGCAGATCCAGATGTGCTGGCGGTACCAGGAGCGGCCGGGCAAGAGCAGACTCACCCTGGTTGGTGCAGTTGGCGCTCCTCTCGTCACTGTTGTCGCCGCAGTCGTTGTCTCCATCACAGGTCCAGTACTCTGGGATGCAGCGGCCGCTGTTGCATTTGAACTGCACGCTGGAGCACGAGTGACTGCAGCCCGCTTCATCACTGTTATCTCCACAATCGTTATCTACACACAAACAGCTTTCCAACTCACTACCACCCCGACACAAATCTTCTTTAATATCTAAATATGCCACAGAACATCATATTGTAAGATGGAAATAAAAAGCTTAACCCTTAACTCAAAATGAGCTACCCTGACTTGGATGCATCTCATTTTAACTCTATAGAATTGCAAAGTAATAAAAAGTGATAGTGAACCAAAACAAATCTAAGTGACTCACCGTTATCACAGCGCCAGTTGACATTGATGCAGCGTCCATTGGCACAGGTGAACTGTGTGAGTGGGAAACAAGTAGGGTATGCTGCAGAAAAGAAAGAGAAAAAGAGGGAGAATCTGTATCATCCCTGTACAAATCTATCACACCCCTGAACCAACCAATCAATCAATCAAATCAATCAATCAATCAATCAATCAATCAATCAACTCAATCAACTCAATCTGGAGAAAACCAATGAACACCCATGTGTGCAGTTTGGTGCACTTTTGCTGTGGGGAAGTAAAAGCAACTGAACCGAAAGAAATCTGTGACTGCAGCTGTGAAACTAGCCTTAAAACCACCAAAACCACTCAAATATTGTAGCTCTGGCAAATGGACTTAATATCATGCTTAGTGATTTTTTTTTTTTTAAACTTTCAGTTAAGATTTTAAACCAGTTCTTTTCACACAAACCTTTTCCACTGTTTTAACATACTAAAGGTTAGTTTTGCATGTTATTTTAAACGTGGGTTTATCAGTTCAGCTTGTGCTGTTGTAATCAAGCAGGAGGAATGGCAAAAAGTCCAAAGCCTGTTCTAAAAAGCTGATAGAGGGAGGCTGACCACAGGAGGCTGGTTCGTCAGAGCGGTCTCCACAGTCATCGTCAAGGTCACAGGTCCAGGATACCGGGATGCAGCGGCCACTGGCACACGAGAACTGGTTGGGAGGACATGTGCGAGCTGGGAAGCACAGAGCAAACAAACCATCATAATTAAGAAAAAATCAACAATATTATTTTAGCAATATTGCATATTTTAAGGCAAATCCTGGTCTCAAACTTTCTTAAACGGGAAATTCACTATACTGTTCAAACTATCATACAAGCTTAACTGGCCAGAGTAGTTCGAGGTGAAATGTTCCATTAGAGAGAAACTTTCAGACGCTCATGTTATTACACTGAGTTATTTAAAATATGCTGCCTGGTGCTAAATACATTGTTTAATCAGTTTGAGAAAAGACAAAGCTAATTGTTAAAATCCTCAGTGCCCTGAAACTGCGTTAAGATGATTAATATGTACAATTATTGATATGTTGTAATAAACAAACAAACAGAAGGGGTCAAAGAGAGATGCCACCAGGCCAATGCAGGAATCAGAATTGGCCCAATATCAGCAGCCGCTCAGTATATATGATCAGATAATTCCTAGGAACTTTAACATTACTGGGAATTTCTCTGTATGTGTACTTGTATGTTTTACCTGAGCAGGTGCTGTTGGATTCGTCCTCGTCGCTGCCACAGTCGTTATCTCCGTCGCAGAGCCAGCGCGTCGGGATGCAACGGTTGTTCTGGCACTTGAAGCGGTCAGCTGGGCAGGTGTGCTGGTCTGGGAGGAAAACACACGAGCATTAATTTGACCATTTCAATCCAAACTGTGCAAACCCAATAACGTGTGCAATGCCAATGAAGAAGCAACTCTGACAGTGTCCTCCTTTGATGATTAAATTCTTGGCACTGACTATCAAACTAATTTACTACATATGGTCCATCATTTTCTCTTATTACACTTCTATTATTGAATAATATATTTATAGAAACACATATTTCATCTGTTTTATTTCAACAGGGTACATTCACAAATCAGAGAGTAGTTATATTGACAAAAATAGCATTTTTTACCTGTCCCTGCGCTCTAACTGTACACTTTACCTCGAAATATAATTATTAAAATCCTTCAGAGATTTAATTTTTTTTGGATTGTTGTGTGACATCTCATCTCATCTATGCTTTGAAAAAAAAAAATTTTTTTCATAAGAAAAACATAATATTTAAGTTAAAATACACATTTTATTTTTCACTCAGTCCTGTTACCCCATCTGAAAATCCGAAACATTCCACAGGTCACATGTTCAACAGGAAGGGGGATCAGTTGGATCTTCTGAAGGCCACGGGTAGACCAAAAGTTAGTTCCCTCCTTTTCTTCCACCTCTATACCTGATCAATCTCAATGTTCTTTCCTGCTACCTAAATGAATTCCTGGATATTATCTGTTTATTTTTTAAAAACAACATTTTGGTAGATTACTAGAATGTGCTCAGTGTTCTCATGCTATTAGAAAATCCATCATGTAGCGATATTTCATGTTTTTGCCAATTCTATTCTAAAAACTCAGTCCTGTTACTTTCAGTCCTGTTACTCATATAAAGAATAACAGGACTGTGTGCCAGTAACAGGAGTGAGTAGAGTCACCTGATATATTAGTGTGAATACTCGTCAGTGTAATACTATTCAACTTTTAATGCCGAGCACCTGGTGGCCTGAAAAGATGTCACATGAGTTTTAGTAACAGAACTGAGAAAAATGTAACCATCTTTGGCTGAGAAACCTTGTAAAAGATAAAATAAAGCTGCCTGAGATTGAACAATAACTGTTTTGTCAGTGTAGTTTCTTCTGGGAAGCACATGCATTTATGCTGCATGAGATGAGAACAAAAAAAAAAAATGAAGCTCACGGCAAAGGTCTGGGGCCTCGTCACTGTTGTCCAGGCAGTCGTTATCTCCATCGCATTTCCAACGCTCTTGGATGCAGCGGCTATTCTTACAAGCGAACTCTCCCTGCTGGCACTGAGGCGGAGGCACATAGGACGGATTCGCTGCAGCGACACAGAACAAAGTTTCCCATCACTCCACTAATCATGCAAACACACCAGCAAGCAACAGCTCTGTGCTTGTCTGTGCTCTTCCAATCAGGCTCACCTCTATTTAAAGAGATTGACTTAGGCCTCGTCCACATGGACGTTTGAAATGAACGCGCTCTGAATGCCATAGGCGTTTTTGAGGCGTTTTGTAGCGATGCTTGATCGACGTCAGCAAGGCGTTCGACTGGCGTTAGTCTGAGGTCATTTAACGCAAGCCTGACGCCCGATCTGTAGTTTGGTGTATTTACCTGTGGAGGCAGTAATTACTCTGTCCAGAGTGTTCACACGTGTGTCCTCTTGGCTTATAGTTCTGCACTGAAAACATGGATCCCTAGTATTTCTTAAAACTTACCGTTTACATTCTTCTTTTAAAGATCCTCCCAATACGGTGGCGTAGGCAGGAGAGGAAAAAACGTGTTTTTTCGCAGTTGCCCTACAGAATCACGGGACATATTCGGTCCTCCAGAACGTCAACCGAACGCCATGTAAACGCCATAGCGATGTTTTCCTCGCGTTCGTCAGGATTTTGACGCCAAGAAAACGTTGCATGCAGCGTTTATTTGACGCCGCCCGAACACGCAGCCAGCCGAGCGCCGGGGCTGAACGCCCGTGTGGACGCTCTGATTTGCTTCAATGAGCAGAAAAACGGGAGGCATTTAATATGCGCTCACCTGGCGTCACAAACACCAGAAGTCCAGACGTCCGTGTGAACAAGGCCTTATAAACACAAAACTCAATCGCAATACATCATTGTGTTATTAAAGCGTATTAAATACAAATGAAAGGAAAATAAAAAGGTCAAAAAAGCTAAATAATTTTTCAAGCTAAACATAAAATGTACGAAATCATTTTCACTCTAATTATATAATAGCAAAAGCATGTTGAAAATGTAATATGTATTATTTCTCACTCATAGAGCATTCTGCTGAAAATGCAAATTCAGGACTTCTAATTAGTACCACATTTGTGTTTAAGGTTTACTTTATGATAAATGAAGAAGTCATTTCACAAATAACAGAAAAAAAATTCAGGCCAGAACATACAGTGCAAATGCAGTTCATGGCATAACTGTAATTTGTAACAATGTAACCACATATAAACAAATACCGTGTAGATCAAATGTATACAAAAAAAAACAAAAAACAAAAAACAATAACTGGGTTAGAATTTGATTCGAGTTTCAGGATCACTCCTACCCTTGCAGGTCTTGTTGTCCGTGTCCAGAATTTGGTCGTCGGCGCAGGCGCAGGTACGTCCGACTGGTGTGAGCAAACACAGACTGCTGCAGCCCCCATTATTGGCCCGGCAGGGGTTTGGGCCTGTGACTGAGAGAACACACAACACAAGCGTACTTCAGATCAGGAGGAGATCCGAAATCCTCACAAAACTCTTTTTCAACACCTTTAAAGGAGGCAATAGCTCAGAGCGACGTTTCCTTTACAGTACTTTACATTCATCTGCAGAGCCCATTCAAATTTGGTGACAAAAGGGTCAGTGAGGAGAATCTTTGAGTGCAGGACTGACAGCAGCACTCTTCTTTAAATAAGGACAAAAGTATACAGTCATAAGCAACGATGAAAGGCTCCCAAGGACAAAAAGGAAATGGGGATGTATGGATTTTTAGCTGCACCGAACAGAACAAAACAGGTGGCTCTTGTAGCTAACGGTCTGTTCCAGGCTTTAGGAGGTGAGACCGTTTATGATGAGCTCATCTGTCAAGAGGAGAGAATCAGAGAAAGTGGGCAGAAGTCTGAGCCTTTTTAGTACTTATGTTCACAGCATAGGTCCATTAAAATCTGTCTCTGAGAAAAAAATAATATGTACCCACTTTGGTCAGGACTGGAAAACAGACGAAAGGCTGGCGTGTTCTATAATGTCACGAGGCTTTCTTTGATAATTACTAAAGTTCACTCTTGTGAGTGGTTCGGGCCCATTTTCCAAAAGGATGACCAATTTTAAGCTTTAATTCTTCTCTCTGGATGCCGCAGTCTGAGAAAAATGATTGACGGGATCTACTCAATATTTGACCAAGTGGTGCAAGGTGTTCAACTGGCCTGTCAATCATTTTGAGTGGACGCTGCAATTACAGCACTGTGCAAACTGTTTAAAACCATTTATCTGTGCAGTGATGGACTTTCTGCTGGCAAATATACAAGCTATTATTAGGATAAATGCTAATATTAGGATAAATGCTAATATTAGGATAAAGCCAATTAGTAGGAAACATGTAATTCTGGGCTTTCTAGAAGAGCAAACACAAGAGACATACATAAAATCTACTACTGTATATAGTAGTATAATATATTAGAATATTTGTATTTATTCTAATTTTAGCTTTTAAAGCATGTACTCCTCAGCTAAACAGGTTTTAATTACAACTTTTTTAGGCGTCTAAGACTTTTGCACTGTTTTGTACATGGTGATGGTTGAGAGCCAAAGGTAAACCAGATATTTTGGGATGCTAAATTCTGCCACAGCGACCTTCAGCTTGGCTTTTTAACTGTATTTGCAGAAAACCTAGCAGACGACTAAAACGCTCTTTTCCCATAACCCTCCTTAAGTGAACTCTGTAATGTTATGTGCAGTGTATGTGTACTTTGTTGCTGCTGAGCGTCGTAGGTGCGGATCTCGTAGATGGGCGGTCGTTCGTTGCGCAGCAGCGTGACTTTCTTGGTGATCTGGTCCAGTTTGTAAATGCTCCCGATCCGATACTCGTTCCAGAACAGGAAGTTCTTATAGTGGCACAGGCCGAAGGGGTGGTTCAGCTCCTGACCTTCATACACCGTCTAGCCAATCAGAGAACAGCACTTTATCACAGGTTTGTCTTGCAAAGGTCAGGAGCTCCTGGCTCCGCCCGCCTGTTCCTAATCCCCCTTTCCTGTGCAACTCACCATTTTTGACACATGCTTTAACAGAGAACAGTTATGCACATTTTAATTAGCAGTATCCTATTTTAATAAGCATTACCCATAGATATTGGGAAAAAATCTTAACAAAATGTGAACTGTGCAAAAGTTAAGGAACGTAATATTGCATGTATAAAAGGAATATGTCCAAATAATCAGAGAAAATAGTTAAGTTTGTGCTCGAAACCGAATGTACATTTAATTAATATGAAATCAACAAATCCAGGGAGATTCAAACTTCTGCATTTAATAGAGATATCAGAATCAATATTAAATATGAAATAGCTTCTGAAAAAACAATGAGTGTATACAATTTTATCCCAAACTGCATTCAACCAGCCAAGACATGCTTGATGTCTGAAGATTGAAGGTTCTGAAGGTTCTTTAGCATTACATGGAACCTATGAGGTTAATGTAGATTACAAGTAAAAGATTATGTACAAAAACAAGCATGGTGCAAACTCAGTGATTAAATCCCTATACATATGCCTCAAATTTAGTAATTTTTTTAAATGCAATTTTTTTATTAAATTTTAATAAAAGTTTAATTAATTTGTCTCTTCTAGATGAATTTTATTTTTGGCCACATTATACCTCCAACTATAGACTCCTATTTGCTAGAAGTCTGTAATCTCAAACACAGTTTTGGTTTCTCACCCTGCGTTCGGTGGTGTTGAGCAGAACCATCTCAATACGGTCGTAGTAGGCGTCCACCCAGTACAGGATGCCCTGCTGGATGTCCAGACTCAGGCCGTTTGGCCACAGCATGTTTTTGGAGGTGATGAGGACGGAAAAGTTGGAGCCATCCATCCAGGCCTTCCTTATGCTGCCACGGTTCGCGTCTCTGGAGTCCTCCTGCCAGTCACTGCAATACAGCATCCTGAAGCACAAACATCCATCTTTTGGTGTTTATTTAGGTTTAATAGAATATATAACTGCAATGAACCTTAATTAAGTTATTTTCAGGTACATGAATATTTTGTATCCTTTGAGAACATCTGTCCTACCCATGCACAGGGTCCACAACGATGGCACGTGGGTGGGTCATCTTGCCCTCAATGAGGGTCTTGCGAGTCTGGGAGGCTTTCTCTAACTTGGCCACATTGATGGTCTTCTCAAGTCCATCATCTGTCCAGTACAGGTTCTGACCCATCCAGTCCACTGCTATTCCCTCAACAGTGTGGATTCCTATGGGCAGAATGGAGCAGTGTGATATTATAGTGTACCAGTATAATAGTGTACCAGATCACTGGATATCTGACACAGGCATGAGGCAGGAAAACACAAACAGTAAGAGATGTAGACAGGGATTCCCAGCAAGTCCTGGAGGTACTGTGTTCAATGTAGTTTGGTAGTCCCACCCCAAACACACTCACTAAACATGGTAATTAACAGGTAAGCTGAACCAGGTGAGTGGAAACAAGGACCTTAAACTTTACAGGACTCCAGGACTGGAGCTACAGAGATCCAATAGACATTGCTGGGTTTTACACGCACCTCTAGAAAAACACTTGTCTAAAGGACATACCTACTAAAGTAAGGATTTGGGCACTGCCCAAATTAAATTCAAGTCACTAATTTTGGTCTACAGAGTGACATGTGGGTCTGTCCCCAGCTACCCTACACCGATCATTCAGGCCTATGTCTCCTCCACTTCTCCAAGCAACATCATCTGGCTCTGCCATCCTGGCACACAAAGCAAAGCCAGGCCAGACTGCTCTCAATTGTGCTTCACCGATAGTGGAATGAGCTTCCAAAGGTGCCCAGAACAGCAGAGCTCCTCTCCTGATGCACTACTGATGTCCTGATGCAATATTCCTACATAAAGATTTTAACCCTTAAAAGTTTACTCTTGTTCTCACACTGTCCTGAAACTTGAGTGTTGCTATGGCTAGAAGTGCCTGCCATATGAATGCAATAACTTATCCAGATATGCAACTGATCAAAAAAGGTGAATAAAAAAATCAAAAGCATCTTCATGGGTTCAGAGCAGCCGTATTGTTCATGTAGCTCCATGTGTAGCAGCTGACTGCTCAAAACGACTTGCTGATCTTAAGCACTAAACATTTCTAGAGGCTTATCCCAATAAGTGTCAGTTGTGAAGAACTTGAAGATGAAAAGCCATCAAAACTGATTAGGCAGCCTTTATGACTAATGCTTGAGGGAAAAAAGTCTTTATAAATGTTTTTATAAGTCTATGTCAGTTGTCATGTGTGTTGTAGCCCGTCGGCAAGAATGTGCAATCAACTTTGTGCTACTTTGCTCCTCAGCCAAGTGTGTAAACAAGGAACTGAACTACAGGAGTTGTGCGGCAGTTACCTTTCCTCTTCTGCAAAGGGTGTGTTTATGGGCCTATATGGCTAAATACAGTTAAAAAGAACATCACGGGCAACCTGATAGTATTTTTTATTTAACACCATCTATTGCTGGTTGATGCTTCTATAATCACTAGGGATGCACCGATTGATTGGTGATCGGCCAATCACTCACACCTGTTGCCGATTTCAAACCGATCTTTTTTGGGGGATTTATTTATTTGTTTATGTATTACATTTTCTTTATTTAAATTTGTTAAGAAAATTTGTTATGAAAAAAAATCTTTATATTAAAGAAAATTCGATTTTTGTTTGTATTTGCT
>JBBPDH010000130.1:4409696-4419759 GCA_037974565.1 Clupeocharax schoutedeni
GAAGAGGGTCATGTGACACATCATACTTATTGGTAATTTCACAAGAAAAACAACGGTGTGCTTGGTTTTAACGTAACTTTATTCTTTCATGAGTTATTTATTTATTTTCTCTTTGTTCACAGCCAATGACATGTCGCAGAGGTTAACACGTGAGGAGCTGATAGAAATTGTGCTGATATCTGGTGGACGCAGTAACCGGGTCATTGCAGCACACTTCAATGCAAGACTCTATGAGACCAATCATCTCCCATGCTACAGTTAGCAAACTGCTTGCTAAGTTAGGGTTAGGGTTGCTACGAAGATACGAGATGTGCAGCACCTGAAACTACGGATACTGGAAGGCTGTGCTAGCATTTCTCCTGCAGTGTTGCTATCAGTGTGTGAGGAGTGGGAGAAGAGGGTTGCATTGAAAATCCAACACGATGGGCAGCACATTGAACACATTTTATAAGTGGTCAGAAACTTGTAAATAACTCATAGGCCTCAGGGACATCGTACATTCAGCCAACATAAGTGTGTGACTCCAGCATGCCCGATTAAACACAGTAATGTGGTAATAAACATAAAAAGAATAAAATATGCAGAAAGCGGATACACATGCAAACCCAAAGTGACCTGTCCAGTCCCACAGTAATATTTTACACAATACATCCATTGACTAAACCTAAATAACACATGGAAATGAGAAGGCTCTACATTAATGGCAATGCAAAGCAATAGAAAAAAGAAGAAATGCAGGACTGACAGTGAGGTCTTTCTTTCAAGGCTTCTTTCAAAGCCATGGGAAACCTAACCAAAGCCCCGGCCAAGTCGCAGCTAACTTTTCAGAGGTGCAAAATCGACATGGCTGGTTAAATCATTTCGGTGTCTCTCAGGCGAAGGAGAAAGAGGGAGGTGGGAGCTGAACTGAAAAAGGGCTTTATTTGTCCCTCTGGGACTGCAACCAACAGCAAACATCAGGAGCATTTCAATAGCGGCAAACTGGCCAAAGCCTCGCGCTGCCTAGCTGCTGAGCCATCAACTCACACCATGCACTAATGGCACTAACACTCCAGGACAACCCTGTCTGACAGTCACTTCACCGGTAGTGAAGTACAGTTAATCAGTTCTTATAACGCTGCTTAGTGAACCCTTTAGAATTCTGCATAAATATGAAACAGTAAAAAAGAAAAGTGGTAAAACAGCTAAACGTGGAAAAAGACAAAAATGTTATGATTGATTTTTCATTGAGGAAAATGATCCAATATTGCATATCTAAGAGTGGCAAAAGTGTGTAAACCTCTAGGGCAAGCAGTTAGTTTGATGCTGAAAGTCTGACCTCGGGCAGAAAAAATGCTCATCAAGCTGGAAAAGGTTACAAAAACGATCTTAGGCTTGGATTTGGCCAATCCAGTAAGACGGTGTATAAATGAAAGAAATGTTATTCTCCCAAGGAATGGCCAACCAACAAAGATCACTCCAAGAGTGAGGCATTTATGAGTCCATGGTGTCATAAAGGAACTTCTAAGCATTCTAAGCAACTTAAAAGCCTCTCACACATTGGCTAATGGTGTTCATGAGTCTACCATCAGAACACTGAACAACAAGACGAAAGCTGCTGCTCACCAAAAAGACCATTACCACCAATTTGCCATGAATATGTAATAGTTTTCTCCTCCTTGTTTAGTTAGGTTCACTTTATCCACTTTTAAAAGGTGTGTAAATCTGATTATGTTTTAGGTCACATTTATGCAGAAATATAAAAAAGGATTCACAAACTTTTGATGAAAGCAAAAGCAGGAGCTTTCAATGTTCATCAATATAAAGGGACCAAATTCATATTGACATAGAATTGAGCTTTGTTCTGATTGGCTGTACTGTTTTGTAGATCTTTCAAAATATATACAAGCTGAAACACTCTGGAAACCATTGGAAACAGAAAAGAAAGAATCAGAACCAGAAAACATCAATTCTGGAGGAAACAGCTTCAGGGATTAAATGCTAGAAGTAGTTCTGACAGGTTTCTATGTAAATAGATTGGGGTTTTTTTGAGACATCAAAACAGGCTGTTGTTTACCTTTCTATACATGGACTAGATTGATTTGGGGATGTGCAGGATGCTTTGAAACATTGTTTATGCACCCAGTTTTATTAAGTTAGCCTTTTATACGACTTCTTTCACAGCCCATAATTTTGAAAACGGACAGAATCCTCAGACGCGTTGAGTGCTATTCCATCTGCAGTGACGCGCACCCAGTCAGGGCGTAGTTCTGGTTTCAGAAGTTGGCAGGGCACTATAAAGCTGAAGGAATGATTAATGAAAAAGAGGGAGCTTTTCACATCCACGCCAAGCTTAACACAGTACCACAAAAACAACTGTCCTCCCTGAACAATCACAGAGGAAGAGTCATTAATTTACATATACGCCTTTCTTAATTTATGGCACAAATCCTTAGTGTGTTGGGAACCGAAAGAGCTCAGCTTCTAACGAAGCGCAACTCCCAGGGCAGTGAAACCAAAAAGAAAAACCATGCATTCATTAGGTTCAGTCTCACTCAGACAGAAAGCACCTCCCCAGGCTAATCTGACTGACAGTGTGATGGAATTAAAGATATTTTATCACACACATAGTGGTGACACTGTTGTACTAATGCAATACACCCAAAAACGCTCCAATTCTCCTCCAAGGAGGAACTCCAGAGAAGCAGCATCAGCCTATGTGGGCTTCCAGACAAGCCAAGTAAATCAAGACCAGAATTTGGGTCTGAACCTTCACTTATGGGTGCTTGAATGAATCCCGGACTCTGCTGACTGATCTGCGGAGAGGACTTTAAACGCGTACGCAGCCGCTCTGCAGCGGAAACTCCTAGTCCAGGAAGGCGTGAGGTCTGGGCTTGCTCTGTAGAATGTGTCAAAATATTTGTTCAAGGCATACCTGGACGGCAGGAGCCACTTCACACATCTGCTAGAGTGGGTCAGGGCAGGCAAGGCTGAAACGTCTGCGGCCTGGACAGCAGCGCTAACAAGCATCAGATAGCATGAAAGCCTCCTTTACTGAGGTTACAGACAGGCCGCTCATATTCCTGAAATTTAAGCTGACAATTAGAGGTCTTATAAATAGTAAGGGCTTACAAATCGTTGCAATTAACAGTGGAAGGGGCCCTATATCTTGCATTCTTCTTTATCTTATTTTTGTCCATGAGGTTTAAATTATTATTTTCCAACTTCGCTTTATCCATAAGAACAAACTGGCTGCTTTTCTTGCTGTGTTTTTAAGACAGACATTTGGAACTTATTCTGAAAGCAGTCCAGAATGAAACACTCCTTATAACTTGTATGTATGTAAGCAGGTGGTGCTGAACTGGGTAAACAGAAAACAGTGATTTCAAAACGCATTTTAAATGTCTGTTTATGGAGTTTTGTGGAGTGAATGGGATGCTCTGAAACTTATAGTGCATGCTACATTATATTATAATAAAAGAAACTAAGAAAAATTATATTTTATAATAGACCCTTTAAAGAAAAAAGAACTCAAAACCAGCCAAACTAAACAATTAGCCGTCTCGCCTCCTGGCTAAATTTAACAGGTTGCACTGACACTAAACGATTCCATGAATGATTCTGTACTGTTGTCCGAGGGCAAAGTCCACACCTTTCCTTCAAGAATTCTAAGACAAGAACATCTGTTCTGTAGGCTTACAATCTAACAGTGTTGACATTCACCAGAGGAGTGACTGGGTTCAAGCTGTAGCGCAACAGGCCTGAACAGATCCTGTTCTGATTAAACAGACCTTTTCTGATTATAAATAAATAAATAAATAAATAAATAAATTTTAAAAATAATATATAAACAAGGTTAAAATCACTTTAACAAATTCATTTTGGCCAAATGAACAGAAACAATTGTGCCAGTTCACCAGTAGTCCTTCCTTGGATCACTTTAGGTAGCCACTGACCACTGCATACCAAGAACACCCCACAAGACCTGTTGCTTTGGAGAAGCTCTGACCCAGTCTATCACTTGCTGTCTAATATCTCCGGACAGGTGCCACTGTAACAAAATAATCAAGATCATTCGCTTCATGTGTCAGTCAATTTGATCTGGCTGATTGGTGTTTATTGCAAAGCACGGACAACTACAATATGAAGCTTTATTTTTTTTTTATATATATATATACTATATTCATCCCGGAGGAAATTGCTCAATTCTCTGCATTTAACCCATTCACCGAGTGAAGCAGTGGGCAGCCAGGAACACGGCGCCCGGGGAGCAGTGCGCGGTGCCTAACGGTCTTGGGGATCGAACCCGGACTTTCTGGTCGCAGGGCGGATGCCTTAACCACTAGGCCATCCAGCCGTATAACCACAGTATTAGTATGTTTCCTTATACTGAGCCTTTGCTAAATTCAAATGTTTATAGGTGACTGGGACACAAGTCCCACATCTGCGTATTATTTTACAGAAATATAAAGTGCCATTTCAGCGACATACTTCTCTTGAATTAAACAGATCAGAAAAGGCACAAGCAGGAAATTCAGCGAAATATATAAGACTGAAACCAGAGAGGATGTGGTCAGGAAATGCATGAAAGCCACACGGGTTCATCTGGTGAACATGTCCCTCAAAATGTCCCCATCCACTCAGCTGCTCTTTCCTTTCCCGGCTGCTGAGGGACGGGGGAGTGGAGAAGGCCAGGCAGGCTGGGACCAGCCTGACCCACTTTCGGCCTCGGCCTCCGCCACCTCCCCTCCCCAAAGATACCCCACACCGCTTCCACAAAATCAACTCCAGACCTCCACTGCACATTCCAGCACCTTCTAATTGATTGCATCTGCTGGCTGTCTTGGAGGATCGGTGCTCATAAAGGAGGAACTCTGGGTCTTTTAACCCACTGTGGTATTTGAAGGAAACCGAGACAAGCTTTTGTTTGGACTGATATGTATATTAACATGGCGCCTAAGCCCACAGCCACTGCAAGAAGCCAGTCTTAAACCAGAACTTTCTAGTTCCCGCTGCACCTACAGTGTGCACTGACTGCAAGTTTTAGCACTTTCACTTGTCTAACATACCTGAACAGCAAATTACAAGCCTTCCCTGAGCTGGGGTGGCTGCGTTGGTGCAAGAAACGGCCAAAAAATGCAAGACGAGGGTCCTCCAAGAACAGGTTTGGTGCCTTCAAAGCTTGTAAAGGGCAGCCGTCTGCACAGTAAACCGTCTCGGGTTGCAGGTTTGTGGTCAGCAATAAGGGATGGCTCTGATGCAGGACAGCTGTGTTGGGTTCCAAACGCTCTAAAGGAGAAGAGGCTGGTGGAGCGGTCAAGAATCTGAGCTGGTTCTCATCAAAAATCGTTCATTGCTTTCCTTTCTTCTTCTCAGCAGGAAGAATGGGAAAGAAGTGACTGTACGTGGCAGAGTAGCAGAGCTAAGACAAAAGGATGTTGAGACGAGGGATGTACCAATTAACTTTTATGGTTGATCCCAATTAAGTTCTCTACAGTCAATCTGGCCTGTGGTTGTATTTGTCTGCCTTTTGCAGCACTACATTAAGTTATGATCATCACAATAAACTCATTACTTCAACTAGCACTGGGTTCACAATAGAATATTCAACAGCATTTTAATGAAGAACAATGACCATATTACAGTTGTGGCATAATATACTGAAGATACTAGATCTGTATATAATGGAATAGGTTGTTGATTGGGGCCGGTTGCCTTTAGTATCATACTTAATAGAATACTCCAGAATGCACAAACATACGACTATGATGCACATTGTGATTAGTGCTGCAACCCTATTGGCAGCGATGCTGGTACTTAAATACAGAATCAATAGGAGTTCCATGCGACAATCTTGCGGATTATCCCCTGAAATGTATTTGTCTCCTGTTAATACAGAATATTTTATGAAGAATCCATATCTTAGACAAGGCCTTTAACTCTACGAGGCCTGTAGTATTTCTTCTCTTTACGGATATCACAGTGCTAAGACTTGGATGTTCCTTGAGAAGGTTACTGTGGTTCAGATAAGGACTTGTTTACATCTCCCCTCAAACTATCTGACCAGACATGGTCGAGTATGTTTTCATCATCATGAAACTAGGGGAAAGGTCATTTTGTTGGAACATTCTTGGGGAACCTTCAAGGACCGAGAGGGACTTAAAGACGCCATTAGGATGAGCATGAGGGACATAATAGGTTTAGGCAAGTTTGCGAATCGAGTTTCTACAACAAGAGCTTTCATATCAATAATTATATGCACAGCTTGCCTAATTTACATATAATTTGCGTCAGCCACAGTTTGAAATGCACTGCTCATCCAGAGCACAACAAAAACATCTGTTTGAAACATCAGCTATACACATCTGATAGGATCCTGAAATCGTCGCAAAACACAGTTGATAAGAGGTCACAGATCAACAAAAGTGGTGACTGGAGCAGCTGGATGCAGCATATACATTAGACCCAAACTCACAACAGGAGCACCGGGCCAAAGTTATCCAGCAGGAAAAGTGTGTGTGAGGTATCTGTGCACCATTTACCGGCTTGCTGCTCATGCACAATGAGGTGGCCCTCTTCCAGGGCCAAATGCCAACAGTCATTATTGAAGTGACTGAGCTTTCAAACTAACGCCGGCTGTGCTTTCGGAGCCAGTCCCAGCGACACAAAAGGCCCTCCTGCATCAGAATGCAACAAAGAGGGTCGTCATCAGTCCAGCTGACTGCTGAGGTGACCTGATGAGGCACTGCGTGCCGGAACAGAGGAGGTACACTTACTTTCATGCAGGCCTGACCAGGGGACTGCAGGCTTGAAGCATCTACTCTTTGAACAGTCTTTTGTAGTTGTTTGATTTTGATATCTGCTCTTCCTTGAAAGAGAGATTAAACTCTCAGAGGGAATCTCCAGCTACAACGCTGTTGAGATAAACGGGCGAGGAAAAGGCAGCAAGGGAGCCTACCTGCAAGGCTGGAGCAAAAAATCATCACAACGGTTTGATGATCAACAGTTAACTGTACTTTAGGCAACGTAGATGTGGTCACTACAGCAGAAACAAACCTGCCCGAGAAGTCCCTAAAGAATATCTTAGTAGTAGTAATGTATTCACTTCTTCCCAACAAGTGGAGAAATAACACAGAAAAACAAGAAAAATAACATAATTAACCCAAGGAAACAAAGAAAATAGCATCCCAAACCAAAGGAAACAAAGGAAATGATATCCCAAACTCAATGGCTGTCCACATTCCAGCTAAATAATATTAAAACAAACTAGAAAATGCACTAAAGATCCCTTTAATATCAAGAAACATAGAATTTGCCCTCCATGTCTCGTCTTTTAACACAAGACCACCAGCTGAGAAAATGTCATTTTGGCTGCAGCCATGGAGAAAGAAGACACAGAAACAAGGAAACTGACTAGGAAAACAAGCAAGATAGCATCCCAAAACCAACAGCTGTCCACATCCCCAATTAAAGAACAAAAATAAGGATAATTTGCTCCCTCTGAACTCTCTGGGTCATCTCCGATAGACATCTTTTAAAACAAGACCTCCAACTGAAAAGAGTAATCTTCTTATAGGTCATCAAGACCTGCAGCTGAATTAAAGAAACGGCCAAGTCAGAATACATTCATTAGCTGCATGCAAATATTTGTTGTTTTAAACAGTTCAACGGTTCTCCAGTGACCCCATCTGTTCTGCTGGGAGAGTAAAGGTGGTAATTTGCAAATCAAGCACACACAAATGAAACAGCAACTCCTGGCCAATGACCTCGAAACTTTTTCAGAGCAGGAGAAAACTCGCCACAGGCACTTGTGCTTGGTTACGATGAACTGAAAGAAGAGTTTGGTCCAGACCTTCAACCAGCAAACTACAGAGCAGAAATTCTCCTTTCAAAGGGCCTCACTGTAAACAAAAGGTGTTTCGGAGCATTAATGAGCCGTGAAGTCCAGTGAGCTACAGCAGCTCATTAGCGGGAGATCAAAGCTTTGTGCAAGCACTTTACAAACATCACCCACGTTCAGACCTTGCAGTGTCCTTCAGCACAAGGGCACTGAAATTTCACGTCTGAATAGCAGTCGGCGGTGGATCCCGACACACCCTGGAGCTTAGCTTATTTGTACTATTCTTCACTGTTTATTGAGCTCTGGTCTTTCAAAGACAAGTCTGACTTATGGGATGCCATGACTATTCATTTTCTTAACATAAATCATACTCTTAAGGGCAGCTAAAAGCTATTCTAACAGGGAGCTGTAATCATAAGATTACATCTTATGACTGTAATCTGCTTATAGTGAAGGGGGCAGTGAATATTAGGGGTGGGTGATATGGAACGAAGTCAAAAACCCAACAAGACCTTTATCTTTACTTTTTTAAAAACGTAAATCCAATTAATCAGGTTTAATCCTGCCCTGTAACGAATCATGCAGTATTTAGTGTCCCAAGCATCAGTGATATCTAGATGACATGCTTGATTGAAAATTTAAATGAAAGTGAACACACTTATGCAAATTTTAAAGAACAATTACTGCAATTACAATTAAGTGTTGATATGAACATGGAAAAGAAATAATAGTCAAACATTTTATAAGTAATAGTTAACATATAAAACTCTGCAAATAAGCAGAAAGCTGCTTATAGCCCTTTTAAGGTTGTGCACTTACTTGCACTTGAGCATTTTAATATTCTTCAATTATTGTCCAGTGTTAATAGTAGATCTATTGCATTACCTGCTTACGAAACACAAAGAAACATAAATAGAACTGCACTCCATGGTTTACAAAAACTCATGGCTGTAAATGTTGTGCTGTTAAAGTAAGTGAGGACTGTTTAAGAATGTTCTTCAGTCTGGCCAAGCAGCCCTGGCATCTTGCTCATGAAGCCCTCACGAAAGAACAGAAGGAATGACCAGAGCACACCTGCTTTCTCTCTTATTTTTGCCTAAAACGACAGCTTAATGTGGGTTGACTGACTATAAACCAGGCACACAAGGCATCCAAAGATGACAAAGCATAGTCAGGGTCACTCAGTCAAGTGGTATACTCCATTAACAGCTGGACATATTAGCCTTCTCCAAGGCTCTTGAAGCTATGGCTAAACTGCTGAGTCACAGTCCAGCACAAGATTCCTTTTACAGCACACTTAATGTAACCTTTTTGTTTATTTTTTTATTGATCTTGCAGGTTTATTAGGCACCAGATCACTGGACTTTCAGAATTGGACTCTGCGGTCAAGCATTGTTTACCCTGTCCCGCGGCAGCTGGGAGTGAACAGGTAAACTCAGTAGGGCCGAACTGAACAGCCCTTCTTTGGGCTTTTAAATATTTGCTGGTGTTTCTAAAGTGCCGTCTTAATAACTTGTCAAAACTGCTTCATTGGTTCACTAATATTTAACCCAATTTTTCTCTTCTATTTTTAATCCTTTAAATTAAATAATTTTTAATTGAAATGTCTACAATCATTTTGCACAAGTATAGATCCCATTTTGCAAAGATGCAGAGAGAAATGTTATATATGTGCAAGATAAGGAAATAGATAAGAAAGTGACATTTTCTCAGTGTCAGGCAAAGGGCTGTAAAGTGGGAGGGGTGGTGTGGGCAGACAAGAACATCACCTTCATGTTACCACATCACTGAAGAACAATTGGCCCTGGCCCCAAGACTCGGGTGAAGAGTTCAACAGGGTGAATGGGAGCAGGGAGACAGGCAAAGGGATAGAGAGACGCAGAGGGAGAGGCAGAAAGAGGCAGACAGAGGGAAGCTGAGAGAGAGAGAGAGAGAGAGAGAGCGACGGAAGCAGAGAGAGAGAGAGAGAGATAGAAATAGAGAGAGAGAGAGAGAGAGAAACAGAGAGAGAGAGAGAGACAGAGAGAGAAGCAGAGAGAGAGAGAAAAGCAGAGAGAGAGAAAAGCAGAGAGAGAGAGAGAGAGAGAGAGAAACAGAGAGAGAGAGAGACAGAGAGAGGGAGCGAAAGAGAGAGGGGGGAGCAGAGAGAGAGAGGGAAGCAGAGAGAGAGAGAGAGGGGGAAGCAGAGAGAGAGAGGGAAGCAGAGAGAGAGAGGGAAGCAGAGAGAGAGAGAGAGAGAGATAA
>JBBPDH010000130.1:4447342-4458015 GCA_037974565.1 Clupeocharax schoutedeni
AGACAAGCTGGCTGTAATCCAGTCTGGTGCGTGCAGTCTGCGGTTGTTGATGACGTCATCACTGTTTTCGGTCAAGTAAAAAAAAAAACATTTCGGAAAATTTCGGTGGCCGAATATTCGGCGCATCCCTAATATATATATATATATATACTTGCACATACTAGTTAAATTGTTTGTTGTAAACAGCATGCTACAAGTTCACAAAAAGGGTTGACATCACGGTGTGAGTGTGTGCTAGGGATGCACCGATTGCAGTTTTCTTGGCCGATTCTGATTATTTTATATTTTTGTAAGTGTGATCGGCCGATACAGATTTTTACGATACCGATTTTTTCTCCAGATAACAGAAAATTACAGCGACACAAAAAAATGGGTTTAAACTTTTTAAATGTAACGTGGTAGTTACTTTCCCTGTTTACTGGTTACTTTTATAATATTTACATTGACATTGTAAATATTACATTTACATTTACATTTTTTTGCTCAAGAACACAGTGGTGTTATGCTGAAGGTAGGATTCAAACCCATGACCTCTTAGTCCGGGAGCAAGTATCCTACCCACTGAGCTACCTCCACCATAGTGGCAGCTCTATAGTGGCAGCAGTACAGCAAATACAAACAAAAATCTAATTTTCTTTAATATAAATATTTCTTTTCATAACAAAATTTCTTTACAAATTTAAATAAATAAAATGTAATACATAAACAAATAAATAACCCCCCCCCCCATAAAATGGCTTGAAATTGGTGTGAATGATCGGCCGATCACCGTTTCCGATCGCTGGCCGATCAGTTGGTGCATCCCTAGTGTGTGCTGTTTGAATGTGTTACAGGATTGGTTAGGATTAATTTTCTCCTCTTGATGACCCCATGCTGTTACAATCGATTCAAGCGCGCCAAAGTTGACGTAACTAATTCACCTTCGCATCAAAGCAACACAATGACCTGGTGCACCTTTACAGCACTGCTATGTGAGGCATGTAGTCATAAAAGGTACATGGGAGGGTTAAAGGGATTAAAAGGGCACACTGGTTTGGTCTTGTATGGGACAGTCCGGTTGAGGAAGGCTTTAGAAAGGGGGGCTCTAAAACGCACCCTGCCTGGAGCGCGTTCTTGCTCCTTGCTGCTCGCTTGGCAGGGATGCGGATTGCTCAGATTAATGACTTGGAATTCCTGGAATTCCCAACTCAAACAATGTGCTCATATCTGGAGGTGTTGGCCGCTGTGAAGTCAGTTTCTCTCTTTCCTTTGCTGTTTTTTTTTGGACCAGATATTTGACAAGCCCGACAGCTTGATAAGTGAGCGGGTTGCACGCAGGGGAAGGCTGTAGAAATGGGCAGTAACGGCGTAACCTCTCATCTGTAGATTTAACAAGAAAAGAGGGGGAGGATGGAGGCAGACTTGGCAGGATTGAGTGTTTCTCTCTCTCTCTCTCTCTTCATTTCTCTGCTTTCCATTAACTCCCCTCTTGGTGCTCTATTAATCCAAGTGTGTTCAGTCACATCAGTTTTGAAATTAAATATGGTGCGGTTTACCATGATTATTGAGACATTCCTCCATGCGTTTCATAAGATGTTCTCAGGCCATCTCACGGTTCCTCCTGCTGGTTTGGTGTGATTTACAAGCTTGGGTCCAGTCCACTTCTCAGCTGGAATCCAGTTGACAAGATGGTGTGATGCCTGGTATTGGCCTGTAGTAAAACACAATCAGAGAATTTATAGACATGTAGTACACAAACATTAATAGTGTTTGCTGCTAGTGGGCGATACGGCCGTGAATCCACATTGTGGTATGATTCAAATTTCGTTAAATATTCATAATGAACGCATCTCTTCCTAGGATGTCCCTTCATGTTTTAATAGGAACCATATTTGACAACTAAGTTTTTTGGAACAGAATAGTAAAGGCAGAATTGAACAATATATGGATAAACCTTGTACATGCATAGATATGCAGCTGCTTCTCTGGGCCTTGGAAAAAAATTGTGAATGTTGTTTCATGTCTATTTCTTAAGCTATGTGTCCACTAAACTTGTGTTGACATCTGCGGCCACTAAACACCACTGGCATTTGAGAAATAGTTTGTAATTCATGCTGTTAGTAGCCAGTGGTTTATAGTTTTTTGCATAGAGGCCCAGGACCTCTGCATCATCTGATGCAACTGATTGAGGGAGGCAGCACTGTAGAGTAGGGGTGAGAGGAAGCAGAAACATGGCAGTTTTAATGCTTTCCATGTTAGGCGAAATGCTGCTTTTAATAATTAAACTGGATTCTCAAGAGTTTGAAAAAAACCTGAAAGCAGCATCCACTGAAAGTGAGATTATAATCAAAGGCTTTCAAAGGCCTTGCTGTACTAAAAAACATACCTCTTGTCTGATAAACTACTTTACAAGGCAAATGTGTGTAATTAAATGTTCTACTCAATATTGTTGTTGCCAGATCAACCCCTAGTGAGGTCAGACGATACAATCATGCATGAAGGCTTGACCATTGTCCATTGACTAGTATTACACTAAGTAATCGTGGGGGGTTGGGGGGGTTGGAGTGAGGCCAAGACATGTGGTCACCTATGACTGTGGCATCACTGGGGATCGAACTTTCAACTTCCTTACAATAAGGCCAATAGCCAACATCAGCATTTATTTTTATGCCAAATTATTTAAAACTGCACTGCGTCACAAGAATAGCATGATTGATTACTGTGATGCTTTGCTTAGAAGGCACCTATCATGCTCACGTCAAATTCTCTACCCAGTAGGAAGGTTCTGGAGGGATGTGGGTACATGTCTTAGGATGCTGTTTCTGCCGCACCCCTCTTTGAAGATCGCCCTCACTTGTGCATGACGCAGAGACAGCCTGCCTGATTGAATTAGCCAGAGCCTGAGATGTACCGGACATGTTTGCTGCTATTGATTTGTTGTTGACCAGAGTTTGCTCTGCAGCTTGTCACAGCGAACAAAATCTGGCCCAGCAGACGCAAGCAGGAAGACACGGAGAAGTCGGAATGTAGAGTGTCTGATGAACCGTCATGGCCTGCAAGAACGCAGGCATAAATCTCAGGGTTAGGCCGGCTCTGGACTGTAAAGAATTTCTCTACACAATGTGACATGTGTTCAGCGTTTCAGCTATCGTTTGCTGAGAGCAAACCTGAAGTGCCTGAAGGGGATGCCTTTTTACGTAGCATCATAAAAAAACAACAACTCAGGTTTCAAAGGAGAGCTAATCACATTGACTGACACTTCTTTTGGTATGCCATTTAAAAACATTTCCATAATTACCTATTTAACCTTATAGTAAGATATAAGTGAATTGTGAAGGAAAGTGACATTCATAAATGTGACAATAGAGCTGGAGGACAGTACTGCTAATGCAGAAATCAAATCCATCCGCATGAGAGTTATTAATTTCATTTTGCTGCACAATTGAAATGCAATTATCATTAAAGCCTGGGTATCAAAATTAAATACCTGGCTAACTCACATGGCAGACTAACGCAGTCATGCACACTCAAACCCAGGACCTTCTTGCTATGAAGCAACAGCACTAGCGGTACACATGCTTTTTCTAAAATATGAACTGCTGACATGATTTGCTGTCAGCAAGCATTGTCAGCACATTTTGATTCTGTTATTCACAGGATATATAGTCTTCTAGCACCTTGCACTCTGTAACTTTTGCTTTGTAAAAAAAATATTCTGGAATCAATATTAAAATTAAAAAATCAGCGCTGAAAATACGGTGCTGAAAATACGGTGCTGAAAATACGGTGCTGAAAATATGTAATTACATAATTACTAGCAATAGTAATTATGTAATTACATATTTCACTACATGTAAGGACTTTGAGGACCCAAAAAGACACAAGAAAACCTTTCAATAAAGAAGGAGTGTTTTATTAAAACCTTATGAAGGTGATTTAGTCATCAATCGTCCTAGCTGTGAAGTTATTGTGATAAAGCACCACCTTGGGGATTTTATTGCTTTTGTACAGAAAAAGTGAAAAAAAAAGGAAGTTGCAAAATTTTGTATAAAATGGGCTGTAGTATTGGTGATTCATTCCACAGATTACAGGGTTCTGGGTTATAGACAGAGCCATGAAACTGTAGCGTTGTCTGCTTCAGCTCAGTTTTTTCAGTTTATACTAGTGATGGGCCGAGCCACGTTTTTCCAGTTCCGATCAGATTCCGGTACACGACTGCTGATACAGATTTTGATCAAATACATCTTTTTACATTAATATTAGCACTATTTTTGTTGAAATTGTGCTGTTTGTTTGGAAGGTTACATGGGCAGAGTGTAATCTAACAACTCCTGTATTGGAATATAGAGATCGGGGCTGTCCGACCGATATCCGATACTTCACAGCCCACAATTTTGTCTGTTTTCTTGCTTGATGTGAGTCTGTCCAGGGTGTTTCTTTGACAATCACCCTAGGAGAGCTGGGTTAGGTTCCAGCACCCTGGGTAGAGTAAGCACTTAGATAATGGATAGATGGATGGATGGATGGATAAATATCTACAGTGTTACTGTGATAGAGTTATTGTGAAAAAACGGAGTATTACTATTTAACAGCATGGGTGGAAAACTGCTCAACCAATCAGTTTATGCAATCTGAACGGACTATTGCATAAAATATGTCTCACCAATCGTCATGCTTTTCAGGACCAAGTTGTTTTTTATTGTTTTTAACCGTTTTGGTGTGAACATTTTAGAGAAAACCCTCCCACAAACAGCTCCTGTCTGTTTTAAAGGAGAGGAGATAAAACAACATTAACAAAATTAAATGAAATGGAATTGCATAGCTTTCAATGGAAAACCAACACATTTCAGGTTTGCTTCAATGTGGTAAGAGTGAGAAGAGGTTTTATCATTGAATTCCGTCACACTCCTGTGATCTCTGTGCACATTCTAGAAACTGCAATTCACCTAATAGCAAAACGCAGTATCTAGCACGGTGGAGGCATATATGCCTATTATGCACTTCGGCACGACTGTTTAGCGGACGGTTCTGAGCGGTGGAGTCGTGTTGCAGCTCACCTTGAGCAGCACAGATGGGCTTGGTGGGGAGGAGCGCTTCAGTTGTCACGGCTCTCTCACGCTGAGGTTAAAGCTAGCGGAGTGGAGCAGTCTTAATGAGACAGTGGCTTCATACTGCACCTAGCACATGAGAGGGATTAGTGCTGGACGCTAACAAGCTCAGACCACAATTAGACAAGCCTCCGTGCGCAAGCTCAACCTGGAAAGGAGAGGAGAGAAGAGAAGCTAAGAATACAGAAGCATTCTGAAGACATCAGAATCAGAAGACATTATTGTTCCCAGAGGAAATCGTTTATATATACTGCACATCAAGTGTTTCTGAATGAGGAACGAGTTTCTCTCTGAATGAAGGTTTTTTAAAAGCTTTAGTAAGTGGGGGTGTAGAAATGTTAATTTGAAGAGATTATCATTCTTACTTACAGTTAAGCAGCATACGAGTTTTGTAAAATTACAAATAATTGAATACATAGTAAAACTGTATAATAGCAGGTCTGAGATCCATATAAAAAGCTTCTAAAACATATGACACATCTATGAAAACCAAATGTGAGTGAGAACAAAATCTCAATAAAGTAATTGCAAAATGTTCCGCAGACTAAAGAGAAACCAACTGCTTGACCAGTACTCTGACCTTCAAACGGACTGTAGCTTATAATGAGGCTTACATAAGGATGGACACAGAAAATGTGACTGATTACAGTGGCAAATTTTTAACACCCAGATGGTGTTAGAATGGCATGCATGCCAGACTTTGAATATTTGTTTCATACTTCATTGGTGTTAATATAAAATAGACCCGCTATTGGCATTAGCTCAGCTTTAGTTGGCTAAACTTTTTCTACTGCGTGTTCTGTGTCACTGAACAAATCGGGTCAACCCAAGAGTGTTTAATGCAGAATGACGTGGCATGGGGGCAGAGCGGCAGTGCGGAGCGTGAGTTAAAAGTGCTCTGTGAGTCGCCTACTCTCTTATGTGTGTCTAATGTTCAGTAATCTTAAGGCCAGAAACATACTTCACTCAAGGACATGACTGTAAACGCTTCATGCCGCGTGAGCATGGTGTCATGGTTTGTCTTGTGATGCAAATTATAATGTAATGCAGTACAAGTTGCATTCTGTGCAACATAGTAGGGAGTGCTATATTGATAGCCAAAAGTGTTTAAGCTGTTTTGTACCACAAGGTGCACAAGACAGATCAGCAGTTATGCATATATTATCTTCACTGATACAAGTAAAGTAGTTATGCTAGTTGTTATGGCATTTGGAATAACAGGAGATCCTAGTTTGCTCCATTAGTGAACTTTACATAGAAACATAATGTATGGTGAGTCTCTACAGAAGAATTCTGCGTTTGCATTGCATTGGCCAGGCTTTATCATTTGTGTTTTGATGAGTTAGGGCATTATTAGGCGTGGACCCTTGGGGGGTCTTGAGCCCTGAATGTTTTGTGAACAAATTCAAATCAAATTCAAATTTTAATTCGTCACATACACTTTATACACAGTATGATGTGGAGTGAAATGCTTATACGACTGCTGATAACCTATAATATAAAAGGAACGTCCAGTGTAAAAGAGAAATGGTGCAATTTGAAATATAGAGAAATATGGGTTAATTTACAATATGTACAAATAATATTATAAAAAGAGAGTGACTGCAGTAACAATTAAATAGTAGAAAAAATAGCATTAGAATATACAGAAATAGAATATATAATAATATACAGGCAAAGATGTGCAGTTATGCCAAGACAAAGATCACAGTCACAGTTGGAGTACACAATTCTGTATGTGCAAAATGTGCATACATGTGCAGAATGTGCAAAAGTGTCAGTTATGTGTGAATGTATGTAGTGTGCATGTCACTACAGCACTGGATCTCAGAAATAAAAATAATTAGAAATAGGCAATAGCCCTGGATAAATCATGACCCAATTTTATTTACAATTTCAGAATTTTTTGTCGACTGGACAGTCCAAACAACATGAAAGGATGGTTTAAGGCACTATTAACACTGTTCTAATTCACCTCTGTAGAGATGTATACCCTATGTAGACTCCTCCTCGTTTGCAGTTGCACTTCTTGACAATAAAACATATGAAAATCATTAACATGTATGTTGTGTTTTTAAAAATGAGTCTGTGCAGTGATACTCTTCTGGCCCTGCACATGTTTGTTGGCACGCTTTACCAGCCGCCCTGAAAAAAAAAAATGGAGTGAAAACCCTGGAGGAATGTTTGAGTTTCAGACTGAGGGAGTATTTCCAGGGAACTGTGATTGCACAATGCGCAAGATGACTCTTCGTTAACTGTGAAGCTGAAAGGAAATGATTCACTGGCGACTTCACTCTCTACTTTCCCTTTCGATTTTAGTAAATACCAATTTCCTGGTTTCCGGACACAATAAAGCAGCTTTAGATAACACCACTATGGAGGAGACCACAAACGTGTCCAGTGCCTGTCTTAACCTTTCTGCCAGTTATTCTGGAAGCTGGAAGCGTGCCTTCCCTTTAATTTCAAATATCCGCGGCCAAAACCAGTGATCCTGAGGCCTGTATTAAACTGGCCCATTGTTCCTCCGTCCGTGGTCTGATTTCACAGGCCTCTCTAATGAAATACTCCATCCTTGCCTGCCCCTGTGACTGATGAGGAGTTAATTGGAAAAGTAAGCAGAGCCTTTCGAAGAAAATATATTGCCCAGGCCCCTTCCAGTCACACATATGAGAACAATTGTGAGGGCTTTGATTATGAAAAGTCTGGATGATTCTTGCACCAAAAAACTACAACAAAAAAGCAAAACATTGAATTGTTTTGGAACTGCATAATATTTCACAGTATTGGTCTGACTTTGCGATATAATAAGATACAACTCATATTAAGACAATTAATTTGTGTATGTAGTGTTTCAAGCAAAAATACTATTTGATATTCACTGGGATATTGAAGTGATATGCAGCCCCCCCCTTTTAAAATTCCCTGCTACACACACACACACACACGCACACACACACACACAGACCCTGTCACTGCTTTCAAAACTTTGTCTGTTTATTTTGATATCATGTTCTTTAGTGATGAATAAGCCAGAATCCACAACAGACTCTAATTAAACTGTTAAAACCAAAAACCTTATAAAATGCTCTCGAGACTCACTGCACTTTTTCTGTTATTATTTCACTTTTTGATGGGAGTCGGAGTCCACGGCTTGCCATCTCCTGTTTGTACAATAACATTGTCACTCACGTTTACCAGCTGCTGGTGAAAACATCTTCTTCTTCTTTTGTTGTTCAGTGGAAGTTGGCGAATAGCTTTTACCATCCCCTTCTCAGGAAAGTAGGGTGTTACTTACTACCCTGCACTGGTAAAAACAAGAGGAAAACAATGGTAAAGACAAGATGATAGTTGAATAAACTGTTCTGGGGTTTTTTCAGTTTACTGAGGCTTGCTTGGAATTAAATGAAAAAAGCAATGCAACTGTCAATCGCAGTTATTTGTGTTATTTTGTGATTGTGATAGCCCTTTTATTTTACAAATGATTTTCTCCCTTTTAGACTTTTGCAGTTTGAGACTCTTGACCAACTGTATCAAGAACTATTGTATCAAAGACTAGGAAATATAGTTTTAAAATTCGCTGGAAGTGCCTCCTTCATGTGAACTGGCTTTCTGTTTTTGTACCTTTAAGCTTTTCTAATGAAGCCTCTATCAGTATGTCCACTGGGAAACAAATTACTGGCAAACCATACATTATTTTAGATGGAGTTCACTTAGATCTTGTTTCGCATTTCATGGTTGTGACAGGCCTTTTTTCGCAAAGGTGCCTTCTGACCGATAACTGCCTTTTGCTATGAAATAACAGTGAAATAGGGTTTTGAAATCCACTGGAAGAAAGAGTCTGTTTCATGTGAAGCAGCATGATGTGTTTGCACATTTAAGCCTTTCTGTCTCTGTGTCCACTGGAAAGCACATTACTGACAAACCACACATTATGTTAGATGGAATTCACTTAGAGCTGTTTTTGCATTGGCAATTTACAAACTTTGGAGCTCCTCTATATAAATATTATCCCAGAATTACCCAGATCTGGTCTATGTTTCTATTGGGTGGGGCCCAGTGTTGCCTAATTTCTCTGTTTTTTCTTTTTCTTTTTTTGCAGGCGTATGTGTCCTCCACCCAACAGATGGCGCCGCCCAGTCCCAACACCACTACCAGCAGTAATGGGAGCATCGGCGGAGGTGACCAGCTAAGTAAAACCAACCTCTACATTCGTGGCCTCCATCCTGGCACCACAGACCAAGACCTGGTTAAACTCTGTCAGCCGTGAGTGTAATGGTCATTTGAGCTACTATAACCATTTGTTTTAGTAACTTAGCGTGCAGTAATATGATCACTGGTATACACTGAGCTGTAGCTACACTCACTACACATTTTATGATATACCCCTAACGTAGGTTTACAATAGGTTTAAATTTTCTGACTGCCCAGTAGATTTTCCCATCCCAATTTATTAGCCACCCTCTGCACAGTCCATTTACTCGGGTGATGGACCGTACTCAACAGTAATGATGCTGTGTTTTAAACACTGATACTTGGAAATTGCCAATCTAGACCTCCTAACTATGCACTTACAACTGTACGTCAAACATACACCCCTGATCAAGAGACATGTCTTTTTTGTCATTTTTATACAACAGCTTCTATACAGCATCTATAAGGAATAAAGATGCTGTTCACACTGTGTGCAGTGGTGAGTTCACGTATGACCGAATGATCACTTCACTTTAAACTTACACATTCCATATCTACAAATATTAATGCACAGGTATTAGCTGGATTTTATTGAAAAACTAAAACAAATGTGCGATACGTGAAGGTTGTCTACCCCATCAGTAAATCCACTAAAGTCTCAGGGCTTATTCGATTTATTAGGTCTTAAGAAAATTCCGGAGTGTAATATATTTTTGTGAACCTTCAAACCTCTCGGGGTGCTGTGCTTAGCCATGAGAGTAAATGTCATTCTTCTAAAATGTCATTTAGAAATAGAACTTAAGGAGAACCTTTGAAATATGGAACACTAAACTAAGGAACATTGGGCTGGCATGGAAATAGGAGTATATTGGCCAGAGGCATTTTGGAATCAAGAGGTCTGACAATGAAAACATTTTTGACTTCAGCCATTTCAAAACAAGAACATATCAGACATGGGGTGGACCTGTTATGCTTCAGGGCTGTGTGGCAGTCAATGGCATAGGAAATGTCCACAACAGTGACAAACAGATTCTTCTGAATATTATCAAATCCTGAAAGCTAATATCCCACAGTCAGTGAAGAAACTGAAGAAGAAAGGAGAATTTGGAGGAGAAAGACCAGATACAAGAAATGAAGTATTGACTAAGATGGTAACTTAAGTTTTTTCCCCCCAATATGATACATGAAATGGTACAAAGGACAGTGCTGAACTGCGAGAGGTTTAAAACTTTTAAGGATACCCAGAAGATGGAAAGCTGGTATCTAGACTGGTATCAGAAGTATCTAGACTTAAACCCCATTGAGCTGCTTTAGGATCAACTGGACAGAAGAGTGAAAGCAAAGCAACTGATAAGAGCTGCACACTTATGGGAACTCCTGCTGCAGAGTTGGGAA